>JANKOD010000006.1:14715750-14731399 GCA_026284645.1 Erythroxylum acuminatum | reverse complement strand
GTATTTTTGATAAAATTGTGTCAATTTTTTTAATTCCCTCCATTTCCATCCACTTTTGGACGGAAATTTTTTTTTGACTAAGAGGGAAATTTTGAGGTTTAATTTCCCTCTCTTTACTTTCATTTACTTTCATTTCTTTTATTAATTAATTAACCATACAAATTTCCAGTACTCCCAATTCCTTTCCATTTCCTTGAAACATAATGTAAGATAATTTTTACTGACATATGTTATTTGATCCTATCAATTGCATAAAGCATGCAGAAACATCGGAATTGGGAAAAAATGCAGAATAGACAATTTTTTTAATATATATTTTCTATTATATTGGTGTTAATTAGTGATCTTGACTCAATAAATCCTTTATGAATTGTTGACACTAGTCTTATATTTTGTATTTGTGGACTAAGGAAAAAGGGTTCTTCGAAAAGAGGATTTTACCATAAGAGGTTAACCTCTTTTTTAAATATACAGTATGAATTTTTGGCAATGTAATGTAGTTGGATTCTCTAAATGAATAATCCTTTTTTATATTTAAAAGTAGTAAATAATAAAAATGACTCAAATAACTGATTTTTAAATCTCTTTACCGTAAAGCATAGGAAGACAATTTTTGGTGTGAACAAAAAAAATATTATTATTACCGTAAGTCTTCACCATCAAATGGAATGAAGATGGGTAACTTTGACAACTTTTATGATCCTTAAAAAGTAAGTGCTTTTATCATCTGAAGTTTTCTCCTAGTCAACGTAGTATCTTAATTGAACCTAACCTAAGTTGATTAAGGATTAGTAAGATCACTCAATTTCAAATTGTAACATATTGATCCAAATTTATAAACTAACTCCAAAAGTATTTTTTTTTTCAATATGTGTTTGCATTTTACAATAATAAATCCTTAGATGTCCTGTAGGGTTTGTCTTCTAATATGCTACATCCACTCCTTAGAATTTTCTATTCTCTTCTTCTTCTTCTAAAATTGCACGAAATATTATAATAATTTGTTAATTATTAAAGCTTAATTTCTTCACTTGACTTTTATTAATTTAGATAACAGGCCAATGTTGTCTAACCTAATTGATGTCCAGTCGAACGACGGCGTTGTACTAACTTCCAGTAGTAAAGCCCTTCAAGAACCCAACCCCCGCAAGCCTTGGAGCTGAAATGGCGTCCCTATTTTTATCTGGCTTATATACGCCCTTCTCAGCCCCGAATCCCCGTATTCACGTAATTATTCCTATCTCCAGCCTTTGTTTACTTCATTTTATTTTATAACTTTCTGTTGATTAACAAAAAATCATTTTATTTTTCTTCTTATGAGTAGTGGGTAATGGATACTCTTGACGCAGGTAATCAAGTATGAACTTTTTTTTGCTGTTGAAAATGTGAAGGTAGTTATGAGATGGGCAGTGGGGAATGAATTAGTTAGTCTTGGATTTGTTTTCGCTTGTTCTGATTTATTAAATGTCCTAGCATGAGCCATCACCGAGCATGAGAAATTCTATCTTGTTTCTCCAGCGTCAGTCTTATGGTTCTCGGAGAAGCATCAGTGGAATTACATTTTTGTTTGGATTCTATACTGCCTAATTGTTACTTGCAAGGGAAACCGTGCAGGTGTCCCTATGTTGTTGCTGCAACCTTTTAACAAATTGTGGGACATGAAAACATTACTTTTTTGGTCCATTACCATCCGGAAGGAATTTCATTGTTAAGTCCTTTCCTGTCATCAATCAGATACGATTTTAATTGCTCAAGCTTTTGCAATGCAATGCCATTAGAAGCTGACTATGGCCAGAGTGTAACACCGTGTTACTGTTTATTGATTCTGGGCGTTAACTTCTTGCATGTTTATTTATGAATGCGTAGGTGAAACTTTTACACATAATTGAGTGACTTAACTCCTGTTAATTTTCTCGTCCTTCTATACTATCCTTACATGAATTATGCTCTTATCAATTACATTGACTGCAGATGGAGCATACCTGCGTAAGATTCATATATAATATTGGACAATTTTCCCAAATATTTGGGACATGAAATTTGTTGGTCATTCAAATAAGAAACAACCTGCTCTTCTTATTCTCATAATGAGTCCATCTCTTTGTTACCTTCTTGTGCTCTCATTATGGCAATTGTATGAGTTTCAATACTCACATTTGGTTCATTAGTCATGGCTTCAGTTATGATAGACTCAATATCTGTTGATAGTTGGGTGCCTGATCTCTGTTACTCTTTCATTTACAAGTTTGATGTCTGTTCTGACAAGCAATTATGACAGAAGAAAGGAGCTGTGGCCACAATTCCAAGGAAAGCAACCAATGGAACTGGTACCCTCTTCTAATCTGCCGGAATCTATGTATTTTATGTGACAATCAAGAAACATAAATATAGTTTTCTGGCATGGCCCCGGCTCAGCATCAAAAACATCATATAGGAAGTTACCACTTCATTAAAAACTATGTTTGACTGGAGTTTATTTGAAAGTTGACATCAGGTTAACTGGAGAAACTTTAAGTACTGTATATGTGTAAAATGTAAAGTAATGTCAAATCATTTCTTTAACTTTTGCTTTCTTCTAAATCTAGAGCAGCTATCGATGCCACCTCGGCTGTAACTGTATTGTTTTTTATTGTGCAAAGGAACTTGCTAATATAGAAGCGAAAATCTGAGTGTCATGGAAACCTTTATAATCTAATTGAATTCAGTAGATGGACTACTTTTCCCTTCTAACTGACAATATCAATTTCATGTGCTGCAGCCAGCCATCATGCTATCCGCAACAGAAATAGGTGTCAATTCCAAAGCTCTTGTTGGTATTCAACAACTTGCTTTTGTAGTGAATTTTTTTCTTCCTGTATGAACATAAGTAGCCATAATCATAGTATAAATGGTTATTGGGTGGGGCCGGATATTGAGGATGGTTGGGGATATGTGGAGGCTTTTGTTAATCTTGTTGCTCGATTATGATATGAACGATCCAGAATGGTTGTATTGCATGATCTCTTTTTCCCTTTCCATCTTTTAAAATTGTTGTTGGATGTGTAATGTCAGGGAAGTGATTGTTTGACTAACATAATTATCTATCTCTTCACGATAACAAGTTTGTATTAAGCTGATGAAATAATCCTAATGTTTACATCTGTAAATAAGTTGTAACTCAATGTTCCAAATTAAACCTTATGGTTTAAAAAATGTTTACGTTAAATCTTAAGTAGACAGAAAATCTAACGACTCCATTAGTTGTTTATCATATCATTAATGATAAAATTTACCAATCGTAATTATTAATTAATCAAATTATTTTCTTAATTTTAATATCTTTAGTAAAATTAAATAATTGAACTAAATTCTTAATTTTTAAACCACTAATTTTAAATATCCCTAACTCTAAAATTATAAATCCCTGTCATTTTACTCTCCTCCCATCATTGTCATCTTCACCAACATTTGGCCATCCTATTAATTGTTGCCAATTTTCCTATTCGGCGTTGTCTTCTTTCTAGAACATCGTCTTCTTACTCGCTCTTTACCAACATTTGGTCAGCTTCTTTCTTCGTCTTCACCGCCAGTCGTCCTATGTGGTTTTGGCATTTAACATTGAAGACTCCTTGAAAATTCATGATGAGATCATAGAAAGATGGTGATCAATCACCATTTAACTCTTAACGGATTCTTGACATGCTTTAAAGTTAAATGTTTTGAAATAGGATGACTTCTTACCACGCTTAACGATTACTTTGGGAGACATTTTCAAGTCAATTACATGGTAAGGTTTTATGTCTTGGAACCTCTTATTTAGTACTTGTTGGAAATTCACAATCAGAGTAATCTCATATCGGGAAGAGACGTAAGGATGAAGTTAGTTATATACAAAGATAAAACTCATAACCTACTGTCTTAAAGTTTGGGTTGAAATATGATGTCATGATTGTATCTAGGCTCAATTGAATCTGGCCTAACTTTGTTAAGACCCCTCAAATACCTTCCTTAATATTAGAGCTAGGTCCAATGAATAAAGATTCATGAATTCGTGTTAGATGAATGGGTGATTTATGGAGTAACTTAAATGGCTTTTCATGAGGTATGAGTTGAGGTGGAGCTAGTCCAATATGTATACATTCACTTGGAAGGGGGAGATTCGAAAATTCACAAGCGGAGTAATCTTACATGCAAGTGAGATAGAAGTGAAGGGTTTTGAGAGGATTTGGGGAAAAATTACACCGGATCTAAGTGAGCCCATACAATCAGGATATCACATCTCAGGATTATAAGTCTTATTTTTGTATATAACTCACTTCATCCTTATGTTTTTATATATACATATATATGATATAGATATTCCAGATATTTTCTTATTATCTTTCGTATTAGTTAAGAACTCGTCAAGTCAGTATTATGCACAACGACAACTCTCTAAAGTCTATTTTCCTATTTTCTAAATTGTATGCCATATCTTTTATGATTCACGTGCTTAAAGGACACATACTCTAGAGGATAAAATGCTCAAAGGGTTAGATATTTTCCTATAGGGTGGACAACAATTAATTACATTTTAATGTTTTTAAATAACTTATTGGTTAAATTACTTAAGTCTGATCCAGATAAAGATAATAAAGTAGCCCAATAAAGGATCTGAGTTAGTAGGTTGAAGTCCAGTGAAAAAAATAAACCTGAATTATTATGAACCAAATTTGTATTAGGCTTGTGATGGGTAAGCCCGATATAGATACTATATAAATATAAGGTTAAGATCTGTTGTAGCTGATTAAGAAAATTGTGAACATACAGATACTCTGACTCATTCAGAGGTTCAAGTATTAAGAACGCTACACAAAGACGTTAACTACGTGAGCAACTTTCGTGAAGGTGTCGGTAGAATAGCGCTCATTTCAGCTTCGAAAAGCTCATTTAAAGTCATAGAACCAAAATTAGATATTTTCCACATTTCTTCATTTTTCCCTTTCACGTTCGAGCTGAGATGTGTAACTAAGCCTTGTGTTATGCAATACATGTGATATCAAAGCGGTTACGTGATCGGGTGAACGAAAACGAAGATTTTTTGGTTTTTTCTCCATAATGAATTTGAAGAAAAATATTTCATTTTTCATTTTTTTCTTACATGTGGATGCTTAAATATGTGCTACGTGTGGTTAGCATTAAAAAAAAACGGGTTGATAATGAGCTTCTAAGTGCAAAAAGCTCACCCAAAACTTGTCAAAAATTGTCATTTTTCGGCAAGAAGTAAGAGACCATCGAGCACGTGCATAGTGCACGTATAGAGGGGATGTGTCTAATGTATGGCCAAACAAACAAGCAACGTGTGCCATAATGGGATGAAGGACACGTGTTATGCATGTGTTACACGCGCTAGCTCGTGAATAGTACCCGCCTGGAGGCGATAGGAAAGGTGGGTGCACTGTATGCACAAACCACCTATCTCGACACATGGCATGCATGGGTGAGGACAAGTGTCTAGTGCGTGTGATAAATGCTCCAAAACAGTGAAGTGCGTCTGTCTGCATAAGGTGCATATGTCATACATACCATCAGGAGCCAGGCATGCTAACGCATTTGCCCTCAAGCTTCGCACTCACTATGACGTTAGTCCGACGTTACGTTAACGTCAACGCTACAGTACATGATGTCAACCAAAAAAAACTAAAAAAAATCTTAAATTTTCCATAATGATACCACGGGTCATTTTAGGTCAGCTTTTGGGTCTGTGGATTTTATAAAGGGAGTTTTTTTAATTTTCTTTATTTATTACATTGATAATTAATGAAGTTTAACTCAAAAAAAGGAAATAAAGCATTCTAAAGCTAGTATTGAGTGAATTTTCATGCTTCAACCTTGACATGGGGGAGATACGCGAAATTTTTGTGTCTCATGTGGTAAGTTTAATGTTCGATATCGCATGATAGTCACTCTAATTGAGTTTTTTCAAGAAAGAAAGTCTCAAATAAAGTTTATTGATAATGTTTTCAGGACTATTATGTGATAATGAGAATATGCATTCGGATTTTGCATTTATTAATAGCATATTATCACATATTTTATGCCCATACAGAATGTGAGGATAACACACAAGTGTATCCCTTGTGTTTGTAGATCTTTTTGAGTACTGATGAGGATGCAATCACTAGAGTAGTCTTTTAAGTTAGTAATTGAGTATTGATGAGAATGCAGTCACCAACATAAATTTAAAGAGAGACTTTCTTCACCCAAATACATTGAGCTGAATATAACATATTATTTGAGCTTATTAATGGCTCAGAGTGAAGAAGAGACAAAGGTCAACTTCATAAATGAAGTTGCATTTCAAGAATATGAGGAGGTAACTGCTGCTTTAGAAGAGAAAGACAAAGAGATGACAAAGGAAGTAAAGGAAGAAGAAGAGGGGGAAGCCTATGTCCAAAAAGAGGAAGCAAAAGAGTGGCAAAAGATGATAGATGAAGAAGAAGAGGAGGAAAACCTTGTCAAAGAAGAGAAAGTAGAAGAGTAAACAAAGGTGATTGAGGAAGAACAAAGGGAGGAGTCAAATAAGGAAACTACTGATGAATTATTATTGGTCATCTTGACTATGGATGGCTTCTGCTTCTCACAAGAAAAAATATTTGAGTCAATCGAAGATTCAAGAAGTTTTATTATTCCTTATTTTATTGACAGTTTGTTATCGAAAAGGGTATTACTAGAGTCAATTAGATTCTTAATTTGATAAATTATGCCCTTATTATTATTATCTTACAACATGTGGATTATTCAAAGGCTACTAAACCGCTATGTAGAGAAATAGGTGGAAGTAAGCCACTAATTATAGACCTAGGTTGATGGTAAATATAAAGGGTACATTGAGCTAATAACGTTAAATAAGAACTTATTGGGAGGCAACCCATGAATTATTATATGTTTCATTTTTATTTCATTTTGTTTCCAATTTTTATATTAGCATAAGAATTTATTTCTGGTTGTTTTATGTTATGACGTTCTTTTTTATTATTATTATTATTTTACTTTCTTTTTATCATTTTATCCCTTTTTCTTTATATTTTTGCAAGGATGGATGTATCTAATATCATATGGACGCTTCATCAAATTCAAAACTCTGTAATTCTTATTATTCATGGCAATACCAATTTTGAACCTTTCTTTTTTTTTTTTGTGGACATTTTACTTATTGTGCGTGTTGAGGATAATGTGCAATTTTAAGTGTGAGAAAGGAATTTCTTAAGTTTATTAAAATATTTTTTATTAAGTTTTATTAACTTATATCCTAGTAGTTAAAATATGTCCTAAATACTTGAGATCATTATTGACTATTAATTTGAATTAATATGTAAAAGGATGAAAGTTATAATAAACTTGCCTTTCAAAGTCATATTTTTAATAATCATTGAGATAATTAATTTGAATGAAGATTGCATATTGTTTACACACAAAAGACCTTTTTTGTGAGATTTTGTGCCTAATAGCAAAGACATTAGTTAAGGTTTTTTTATTCTTTCATGTGTGTTATCATACATAGGTGAATAATTATATAGCTTGCTTTTATTATTCATATTGAGACCACATTTGTTAAATTGGATGCATTAAAATGATAAAGGCATTTAGATTGGACCTTGTTTAGCCTATTTTCATGATAATTATTCCACCATATTTTATCCCTTATGAGTAAATAATTTTGACACTTAGCCTTTTTTATTGATTATAACCACATTATTAGCCTTTACCTTATTTTTCTTGAAGTCTTTTTATATTTTGAACCCTAAGGTTATTTACATTTACTTGATTGCTAAAAACTTGCATTTTATTGAAGAAATTTAAAGAGGTCCAATATCTGTTTAATTGTTGGTACTTGATGAATGATTTTAAAAAAAGAGTGTTTTAAGTTATGGTACCAATGGATTTATGGTATGAAGGACCTATATTGTGAAGAATTAAGTTTCTTGTAATTGTTTTAAAATTTTCTTCAATTTATCACCCTTTTTATTGTCCATATTATACCTTACCTAAGCCTCACTAAAACCTTGTAATAAGACTTTTTGATTTTTGTTTCTAGTTTACTTATAAATGGTGGAGATGTGATTTTTATTGTGAGCCTATTGTTAAGAATTAGTCTATATATTAATTTGAGAGTTCTTACACCTTTCACCCAAAACAATTTGAGGGTATTGAGTGAATCTTTGGCGAGGGTTTATGCTTTTGATTTCAAAAAGATTATAATGTGATTATTCTTGATATTAACTTATGAAGGTTGGTTCTAGGACAACTTGAATCGAATTGTATGTTAGTTTGGTTGATATGATATGATCGTGTAAAGTGTAAGTAGACAGGTTGAGATTAATAAGGGACCATGTTTGTAAGATAGATGATTTAGATTATAATTTGCTTGAGGACAAGCAAAAGTTTAAGCGTCGGGATGTCTAATAAATGATTATTTGACTATATTTATATAATCATATTTAATGTGTTTTACTTGTTATTTAAGAATTTATAGTATTTTTGGTACTTAATTTGCTTAAAGTGTGTTTGTAGGTGATAATTACCTTCATGGACCAAAAGGAGAAGAATTTGAATGAAATAATGGCATAAAACAAAGATTTGAAGCAACTTGGAGATACACAGTTGTGTATGGTCATTGTGTAAATCTCTGTAAATGTGAGGAGATTTGAAGATATTATTTCTAGCCAAGTATGTTGCACGTGTAAGTCTTTGTGCCTATGTACAATCACGAATTCAGGTGTTTTTGGAGATATATAGTCACCTACATGACCATGTAATTAATCAGGTTTATCCCAAAAATCCTAGCTTTTACTATAAAAGGATGTTATTAGATGCAGATGAGGAGGCGAGTTTAGAAGCATTTTTGAGTCGTAAGAAACATAAAGAAGAGGCAGTTCTAAACAGAGGATAAGGAAAACACAAAGATTTCATCACAAGATCTGATAGAGATCATCATTCAATCCAAATTGTAAGAAGATTCATTAGAGACAAAAGGGAGATTTAGAATATGATTTCTTTGATATCTATTTGGTCTCCTAAATGTTTGTTATTGGTTTTGTTATCTATATGTAAGAACTAAATTATTTAGTGCCTGGGTGTGAATACTAGTACTTATAATCCTTATGGGATCGACTTGTACTTGTTAGTGCTAACTACAGCTTTGTCGTGTAAAATTGATAAATCTTTATAACCATAGAAATCATCAATTAGTACTAGTACCAAAGTAGCTATGGAATCTACTAAAAAGGAGCTTACTATTGTGCAATCCCAACTTACAACCAATCCTAGTGATCCATTTTTAATTTATGTGGAGAAACTGATCATATAAAACTATTTGTAAGCTCTTAATAACCATACTTCTGTACTTAAACAGAGATCTAGAGTGAACTAGTTGAGGAAAGGTGACAAGTGTTCTAAATTTTTCTTTGATTTTGCCCTTGATAGAAGAAATCAGAACAAAATCAGCAATATCCTATTTAGTGACTACATCTTACTCCAGGAACATCAGGATATCCAACAAAAGATGTAAATTTTATAAATCTATGCTTAGATCTTCAGGATCTTCCTCATCACCTATTTCTCATTTGAAGATATTCATTTCTAAAAGATCTATATTGTTGAGGTTGTAAGCTTACTCAAACTTGTAGAGGATAAAGAGATAAAGGATATTGTTTTTAAGATGAATGGAATGAAAGCTCCCGGTCCATATGGGTGGTTATTTTATTTCACAAATCCTAGGAAGTGATAGGTTAGTATGTGAAGGATGAAGTGCGTGAATTATTTATAAATGGCATCCTACTAAAGGAAATCAATAAAGGCCCCAACCATTTCTGTTTTGGTGACTTTAAGCCTATAGAATGCTCCAACTTCCTTTATAAGATTATTTCCAAAATTATGGATGCTAGATTGGAAAGTGCCATATCACGTTTGATCAGTGAGAACCAAGGTACATTTATGGAGAATACACATATTTGAGATAATATTTTGATAGTTCAAGAGTTACTTAAGGGGTGTTTAAGAAGTAAATCCACTCCAAATTGCACCATACAAGTAGATTTCCCCAAGGATTTTGACAATATAAGCTAGGATTTTCTATTAAAGCCACTTAAGTTGTTTGGTTTCTTTAGAGTATTTATTGGTTGGATCAAGGAGTGTATCACATCAACCTCTTAGTATGTTTTGGTGAATGGTAGGCTCTTAGAGATCATCAAAGGTGCAAAAGAGTTAAGACAGGAGTTAAGACAGGGGGACCCCTTATCTCCAACCTCTTTATATTGTGCATGGAGGCTCTTAATTCACTTATCAAACGTGAAGTTGGAAGAAACACAAAGTTTAGATATCACTCTACATGTAGGAAAGTTGAGTGAATAAATTTAAGTTTTGGAGATGATCTTTCATCGTTTTATAGAGCTCACATGGAATTAGTTCATATATTAATAAATATTCTAGATCAGTTCAAAGGAATTTTTGGATTGGAATTCAATTTCAACAAAAGTCTTCTAACATTAATAATATTAATAAATATTCTAGATGCAGTCAAAGGAATTTTTTGATTGGAAATCAATTTCAATAAAATTCACTTCATAATCTCTAAAGGGGTAGCTCAATTAGAGACTTATATAATAAGAATCACTAGTTTGCAAAGGAAGCAACCCCTTATAATGTATCTGGGACTTCCAATATCCACAAGAAGACTAAACTTCAATGAATGCCTTCCTCTGGTAGAGAAAGTTCAAAGAAGGCTTAACTCTTAGGTGAATAAATCTCTATTCCATGCAGGTAAACATCAGTTGATCAAATTTATCCTTTGTTCTCTTCATATATATTAGTGCTTTTATATGTTTTTATCTAAAAGCCTCATCAAATCTCTTAAAAGAATGTTAAGAAAATTCTTATGGAGCCATTTTAATGGTGAAGGGGGGAGTTGCAAAAGTCAAATAGTCTAATATTTGTTTCCATAAAGGAGAAGGAGGGTTAGGAATCAATTATATCAAAACTACTAATCTTGCTTTAATTCATAACAGGCTTTGGTAGATACTGAAGAATGCGAACTCCTTATGGTTAAAGTGGATGCATAGCTACTTTCTTAAAGGAAAGAGTATTTGGGCTATTGAAAAGAGTTCCTTATTCTCCTGCTTCTTGAGTCAATCGCTTAGATGAGAATATGGTTAAGCCAGAAATGAGTTGTAAAATTGGTAATGGAGAAACTAAATTTGTGTGGTTTGACAACTGGTCAGGCTATAGACAACTTACCCAACTTTATAGGATTCATGATGCTATGCATACTTATCCTCTAGATGTTAAAGTGAGCATACTGATTAGGCAAGGTGTTTGGCAACTGCCTGAAGAAATAAGGGATCTCCAACCTAATTACTCACCTAATCCCTCTGCAACAAACAAATACTTTTGAGAAGGAAAGTTTGTTAACCATTTAACTACCAAGAATGCCTAGGAATTGATAAACCAGAAACCCTAGAGTAGCTTGGCATAAAATTATATGGAGTAAATGCTTACCGCCTAAAACCTCTTTTCTTCTATAGCTAACCATCAAAAATAGGTTGAACACAACATGTAGAATAAGTTGTATGACTATAAGCAAAATTTACCCCGTATGCCTAGAATTGGATGAAACTAAGAACCATTTGTTTTTTGTGTGTAGCTTACTCAATATAGTGAAAGGGATGTGGATATGGAACATTAATGGGAATTCAGTAACACAAACTATCCAATGACTCATATATCATACCACATATTAGAAGCAACTTTGAAAGTATATACAATTGCATTAAGGACTTGTGTGAAAACCATCTGGAAGGAAAGGAAATCCAAGAGATTTAAAAATAAAGCTACTTCTCCAGAAGGATTAATCTCAAAAGTGGTTAATAATGTAAGGGAGTTGATTTTGCTTAGGGACATTGCTAAAAATTGCAATTCTAATTTGGTCCCTTCTCTAGGAATCTAATTTGCAACATTTTCTTCAATATGCTATGCTTGTAAGAGTTTATAGTGAGTTTTGAACTATCTTGGAAGGGTAATACCAACATTTATATGACTTCAATGAATTTCTTTATTGTTTTTTTTTCAAAACTAATCAGAGAAAGATAGAGACCTTAGGCAATAATTTCTTTTCTCACATAATATATGCCCATAGCTGCCTAGTTAGATGAGGTTTAAAAAAATCTTTCGTAAGATTGAAAGCTAAAATTCTCCAACGGATGATTTTTTTTAAAATAAGAGTCCCTTGAATAAGGATGGGACTGGTACAATAGATGAGAGATAACAAGCCTTTGTAAAAATAAACTTTGCCGTTCTTCATTCCTAACAATAGAGCTAAGCTTTGCAGCAGACAGGTAAAATAAAGCAGTGGTTTATTAGGAACCATTATTGCTAATTATCAAATCACAAAGAATCCAGTTCTACATTGAATATTAACACTTGGTACAATTTTTGATCAAAGTTTTAAATATTCAAATTATTAGTTACGGAGATATGTTCATTTTTTTGTGGAATTAACTCTCTTTTTTTTTTTAGACCAGAATATCTACCGGCAGATCCAGTAACTAATTCCATTTCTTATGACAACATCACAAAACAATCTTATTGACTAGCAAACGGGATGCTTAGAGTTAAGTAAGTCGCATTACAAAACGAGGTACATCAAATGGAAAGAAGAAAGAAAGAACAAAATCCAAGGCTTCGATATCAGAAGAAAGCGTGCTTTGCTTTTATCAGATAGCTCTTGGAGGCTTCTCTAACAGAGCAGAGAAATAAACCTCGTCCTTGGATTTAGGAAAAACAATCCACTTGTGTTTCTTGTACCTGAACTGAAGAAACATGTACAAGTAGTCGTCAATATCCTTCCTGTTACAAAAAAATCTGTCAATCCATAGCAACCCTCCTGGCCTCAACACACGATCCCAATCAAACAGTATGAAATCCATCAATAACAGGTCTATCCACCCATCCATGAACCCACTGCTATGAATCATGTCCATGGTGTTGTCGAAGAATGGTAGCCGTTGGTTCAAGGATATGTACAGAGGGACCAAACCTCTCAGTGCAACCGTCTCACTGAAAGGTGCTCCGAGGTTTAGAGCAGTAGAGACAATGGTTACGTTGTGTTCCTTCATTCTAGCAGCAAATGTCCCAGTGCCTACACCAAAGTCTAGGCCTATTCTTACCTCTCCTGGCTTTGTTGCAAGAACATCCCTGATCATGAAATTCACAGGAACTGAGCCGTTGGCAGTGATCCACTTGAGCTTTTCCTTTTCCATCTCGAAACACCCGGTACATTTCGAATAACCTCGCTTGGGATTCTTGCTTGATAAGCACTGAAAATTCCTGCATTGATAATTGCCCCACCTCACATTTCTGTCATCGGGTAATTTCCATAGGGATTCATTGATGGGATATGGTTTCTGGTATACTTTTGAAGCCCTTGTTAGGCACCGTCTCCGTGGCAGAGGATCACATCCGTTGAGCATCAGCTTTTGAGCCAAATTCCAATCGTCTTTACAGAATGATCCAATGTCATAGTCCATGTATTCTTCCAATTCTTTCTTCATAAGGACACAAGCATGTCCTATTGTGTTATATATCCTTTCGGTTCCATAAACGTTGATCTTCCCAACTCTGTTTTCCTTGGGAGTTATGTACTTACGAATCTCCTCGGTAATGAAAGTATTAATCAAAGGATCCACTTTCGTCGTTGAGTTTCTAATCCCTTCTGGTTTCGGCAGCCGTATCTGCCTGAGAGCCATATGTGCACTGTACAGAGGTCTAAGTACCTCCTGTTCCAAAAATCTCTTGTATTCCTGTACTGAGAAGTTAGTTTTATCCAAGGAATCTTTGTTCTTCTCAATATTCTGTGCATTTTTTTCCACCGTTTCTTGCAGATTATCCATCCTTTCAAGTATTTCTTCGACCCGATCATTAAGTGATTTCAGATCAAATCCATCATAAGCATCCTTAACGCTATAGAAATGGCGGCATATATCGTCATTGTGAAGGAAAAACCCCGCATTGTAAAGCTTAAGGAGGCTTGCCAAGCTTACAACTATTACGAGCCCTCCCAATATAATCTGAAGCCATCCCATAACGCTCGCTAATCTGCACTTTGGAGAGCATAGCCTCTTCTTCATGTCTTAGGAACCAGTAACCTTAATTTTCTGCACCTACTGCAACTCTTGCCTCTTCTTTCCTCTCCAGTGTTTAACTACTTAGACTTCAGATTAATAAAAATGATGAAATGAGAAAAACTAGAGGAGAAAAGGCTCCGCATTTAGTTAAAGACCAGCAGGATTAGTAGATATTGCCCGAAAGACAAGACATACAAAGTAGTTACCGTGGTTCGCTGGTATGATGAGCATGCAATACGAAAATCTTCAGACCAAGTTGCAGAAAACTGGACGAAACTTTAAATCAAAAAATTCTAATGAAAGAAAAAGGCAGAATTTAGCGAACAAATTAACGTCAAAATATAGTCGGCAAAATTGAAAATGAAAACTGGGAACAACTCCGATCATTTCTTGCAATCTGAAGACATTTGAGAGAGAGATAGAGATCTCGCAAGCTCCTTTTCTTCTCATCAAAGACGATGAATTCCTCGCTAAAACGTGACAAACAAGTCCAAGCTGCGCTTAAAAGACGGTACATGCTAACTTGAAATGTTGTCAAAGTTAGCTTTAGAGCTGGATATCCGTGAATGTTAAGCATAAACCCGGAACTCGGCGACGAGTTATTAATGGGACAGGTTGCTAAGCACAGGGACAATAAAAAACTGCAGTCTCGTTCTGGAAATTTAGGGAATATCAACTGATGTTTTTTCTAGTGGTGCAGCTCGTTGACTTTGACTGTGAGACAATGAGTTGCCTAGGTGGGTTCTATCCTCGTCAACACAGGGACTTAGGCCGGAGCCTATGGATAATCTTATTAGGTTTTCTCTTACGTCTCATTTCATTGTTATATAATAATTATACAAGTTTCATATTATTAGTGTTGATCAACTTTAATCATTAATGAATCGAAATATTGTTGATTACAGAGCATTTAGGAAAATTGTATACAACAAGAAGATGGAGTTTTCAAAGAGAGGTGATCTCCGATCCTTACTCTGAGATTTTATTCTATGCTCACCGCCCTGTTCCTGCGTCTCATTATTTAGCTTCCCCTTAGTTTTTCTACTCCATCTTCGTGTTGTTCATGTGTATATGTTCTTTTCATCTTATCCGCCTAATCTTTGGGAGCGCCTTAACTCTAGGGCTTTTTTGTAAATTCCTACTGTTTTTTCTTCCCACCTCCTTAAGTTTTATTGTTTTAGCAACAATTTTTTAAAATCTGTTAATAACTGTTCTTATTTTTTTATTCCAAGCATGTGAATTTTACTCCTTCCATCAAGCTCTTCCCCCAACCTTTTGCTCCCCTTTGCTCCTGGTCTATCTTCTTCAGTTCCATCAGCTATTCCTAGCTCTAATCAAGATGACACTGTGCTTTCCGATTCCCAAACCATATTTCCTACACCAATCCCGAGCATCAAACCTTGATTTAATTGGAATTAGATGGTTAAGAGATTGCTCTCGGTCATCCTTGCACTATCATACCCCTACCAACTCTAATGAATGTACATTTTCCCCTACACTTAAAGTTCTTA
>JANKOD010000006.1:14627101-14646137 GCA_026284645.1 Erythroxylum acuminatum | reverse complement strand
AGAATCATTTACGAACGAAAGTTATCGTAATTCTGAACTGAACAAGTTTTATTCTAAAGAAGGGATTAACGAAAAAGATTACACAATTCAACCCCCCTTCTTGTGTACTTGACTATCTGTGTATTAACGTGTGATTCACTTCACTTATAAGGGGAGATGCTCAGGAGTATAGACGCATCGTCTGTGAAGATGTATCGTCTATAAAGATGTATCGTCTATGAAGATGTATCGTCTGTAAAGATGTATCGTCTGTAGAGGCGTATCATCTGTAGAGACGTATCGTTTGTGATGATGTCATATCGTTTAAAGAGTTGCATTGTCTTAAGTTGACTTTGCTTCATCTGAAGTTGACTCTGCTTCGTCTTAAGAGTTGCATCATCTTAAGTTGACTTTACTTCGTCTTAAGTTGACTTTGTTTCGGCTACTTTTTGCTTCATCTGCTCTTTGCTTTGTCTACTCTTCAATTCGTCTACTTTTCGATTCGTCTGCTTTTCGCTTCATCTACTTTGTGCTTCGTTTGTTTTTCTCAATTCGTCTCACCCTTCGTCTTAGGTTTACTTTCTGCTTCGTCTTATATTGACTAGAACATCTTCTGGTCCAAATTTGACACTATAGACGACATCACTTGTCTTTAAGGTCTTGTTGAAAGTTTTAGATCTCAAAGTCCTCTTTGAAACTATCCTAAGATGATCTTAATCAGACATTTGTAGAGAGAGTTATGCGATTTGTCCCGCGACAGGTTCAATATGATTGAGGGCAACATCATGTTTGATTCTTTCGGCCAAAACTTTATTATCCGACCTCAAAATGAAGTGATTCTTGGATTAATAGTTCTTTAACACATTTATCTACCTCTCCATAGAATTTGATAGCATATGGTATTGATTCAAAAAAGGCTGATTGAAGGAAAGTGAGGGAATCTGTTGAAATAGTATGAGTTAGTATGATTTCATTGGACATACTTCGGTATTTTGATGATGTCTTGACTGGTAGAACTTCGAATGAGATGATTCTTGTTTCACAAAAAACTAGAGACATGGAACTACTAATGATATGAAGAAATAGAAATCTAATTCAGTCTCTAAGACTTTCAATTTTCGGGAGGAATTTGAGTATAGTGTACTTTTTCAATATAAGAACAATATGAAAGTGTTACGATAATACTTTCAGATTTCTAAACCAAATTGAATGATTTTGGTGTCATTAGAAACTTAAGATAATGGGGAACATTTTCTGGAAGAAAGTGTTATGTTAGAATGTTCAAGGGTATTTTTGACAAGACACTAAAGCATAAAAGACATAGTTGACTTTTTGGTAGAGAAAAGAAAAAGTTTCTGTAGGTCTAGTATGAATTGTTGTAATGAGTGGGAGAGGAAGCATACAAGTGACCAAACTTAGCAGGGTTGCATCCTATCTAGGCGTATAGCTATTCAAACCAAAAATGCCCACCAAATTTCAATTCCTAAACAATTAAACCCTAAAACCTAACAAAAAAGAATCGTTTGCTTAAGAAAAGAATTGTCATTTTGTGGGATACTAAGATTCAATAATAACAAAGTTAAAGATTAAACATGTTTCAGAAGATGGATGATCTAGAAGTACAACGAAACGTTGAATGATGAAGATGACGATTCTCTCCTCAATTTCACGCGAATCGTATCATATTAGAGAAGAATAATAAGGCTACAAACAGAGCTAACTCAGCAAGAAGAAAGCAAAGTCATTTAAACACTAATAAGAAAGGATCAAAAAGTTTTATCTTATGGAGTATATAGATTTTTAATTAATGCATCACAGTGAATCTCCAAAAAGCAACAGAGTGAATGAGTGATAGAGAGAGAGATGGGTGAGTCTCTAAAAGGCAGAGATTGGCACCGTAGTTTCTAAAAGGTAAAGATTAGAATTAAGGCAGAAAAGTTTAACAAGAAGAAGGGAAAGAACTGAAAATTTTTATTAATATCATTATGCTTATGATAGCGATGCCACCCCAAACTTCAACCATCATAAAACATATCACATAAGTAAGAAGATAAATCAAATGTCTATGTGGTGTTTTGACGTGAAAATAGCAGACTGCAAAAAGACTTGGCGTGAAATAAAAGCTATGGACAAATGAAACTTAGTTGAAACTTTGCGTGAAATAAAGGGAAGGAGTTTACCTGACCAGCAATTGTTGTTATCTGACTAGCAACGACGCTTGTCCAGTTGCCTAGTGACGGTGCTCCTCCTTTGCTACAATCACAAATGGATCTATTGTCTTGCTTGCTATTAGAGTTGGGAAGGGTATAACTGGTATTATAAAATATTATCAAGGGTATATTAAATACTGTATATTTATTATTTTACATTACATACTAAACACTTCAAATCGAAAATTTATCATTTTTACTGTTTAGGATATAATGAGATGTAATATGAAACTTTCCTCTTCTATCTTATTCTATTATAAACTCTTTTATCAAACGATGAAATAATATTATATTTCATTAATAAAACCCCAACCAAACATAACCTTAAGTATTTGCGGTCTTTTGGAGTTCGCTATTTGTTTTTCCACTATATTCAAAGAAAGTGACACCTTTCATTGTCACCTTATCCTTGGGAAACTAATAACGTCCAACTATCTCCTGATCAAGACAGTTTTGTTATGTTCATAAGAAGGTAATAGAAAATTCCTTAGCTCAATCTTTACATTACTAACGTAAAGACTAAGAGTCCATAAATCAGGGAAATAAACCTAATTTTTGTTTTTTGGATTATGACAACTACAACACTGGAATAGAGCTGAGCAGAGAAAAAACTCGTACGAGGATAGTGTCTTTAGAACTACTTGTCCAAATATCTACGAGGAAGAAGTTGAAATAAATTCTCCAAGTAAGGAGGGGCTTGGTTCACAGAGGGCAATGAGAATGAGAATATGAATGAATATATTGGGAAATGAAAATGGAT
This sequence comes from Erythroxylum acuminatum, assembly GCA_026284645.1. NCBI lineage: Eukaryota > Viridiplantae > Streptophyta > Magnoliopsida > Malpighiales > Erythroxylaceae > Erythroxylum > Erythroxylum acuminatum. The sequence continues at coordinate 14,643,188 of JANKOD010000006.1, read as the reverse complement.
ATAATCATTATAATTATGATGGTTAGTTAAGATGAAGGAATGATTACCATTACCATTGATGGTGGTTGATTTGTTAAAAATGTTGAGAAATAAAAATTTTGTTAATTTTTTGTTTTATATCAAAATTTAAATATATTTTAAATGATTATTTTTAATTTATGCACCCTAATTACAATGACAGAATGTTTAAAATCAAGTATATTGCGATTTTTTCATTCCAATAGCTCTTGAAGAAAAAAAATGCTTTAATATTTTCTTGCATCAACATATCATTAGTTATATACTATCCTCAAAATATAGTTTAATCATCCAAAATATTGTGCAATTCATCAATACAACCAAAATATCCACTATTATATTGCTATAGTAAAATCAAGTAACATAATTTAATATTTTTTTTTGATAAATCAGAAAGATTAAATAATTTAATACAATTTACGTTTCTCTGATAATACAAATGATGTTATATTTTAAGTAATTAATGAATAATATTTTAATTAATTACATTGTAATTAACAAATTAATTACATCTTAATTATATTTAAATTAGAATTTAATTAATTATATTTTAATTAATTAATTAGACTTTAATTAATTAATTAGATTTTATCTTGATTAATTATTTTAATTAATTAATTAGATATATTTTAATTAATTAATTAGATTTTATCTTAATTAGTTAAATAATTAATTATATTTTAATTAAATATATCTTAATTAATTACATTTTAATTAATTACCTTTTAATTATATTTAATTAAAAAATTAAAAAAATATTAGTGCTGATAGGAATCAAATCTATTCCTCCCACATATGGAGGGTATGGACCATTACTTAAAATTTAGGCATGAAAAAATGGACCATTACTTAAAACTTAGGTATGAAAAAACTGTTCGATCAATCATAATAACTAACTAATTATTACCATTCATTCCATTCCCATTGATTTATTCCCGTACTCTTAACCAAACACCCCCTTAGAATTTTAAATCATCCACATATTCCCGTACCATTCCCTAATTCTACCGGCAGTTACATTAATTGGTATAAGTTTAATATTAGGGTTTTGTTTTCTAATTTATTAAATAATAAAATAATTACATAGAAAAATAGAATTATGACAATTGGTAAAAACATTATATGACGTGGTTTGTTACACGTCGGATTATTTTGATAATAAATTAAAAATTGAGATTTTTTAGAACGGATTAATATTATTAAGATTTTTTTAATAATTAACTGATTATTATTATGTTAAATTCGTTTTAACTTAATTGATTAAACTTTTACAAATTTGTTGTTTTGATTGGGTCGAAAACTTCGTCAGTTGTGATTAACCGATCATTAACAGCAATAGAACGCTATTAGCTACCCGGATAAGTTAAGCGTTGCATATAGCCATAGGGTTTTAATTGGATAAACGGCCTCTTTACACTTATTGTTTAGTTGGAAGCGAATGATGGTGTGATTTCGCAACTTAGCCGCCGCCGACGACACGACAATGGGAATACCTTCATTCTTCACGTATTTGACTCAAAAGTACCGGCGCATAATGATGGATGTGAAGGAACAACGTCCTCAGGTGGTTGATGGCGTTTCAGTACCAATAGACACTTCTCTTCCAAACCCCAATGGAGTCGAGTTCGACAACCTCTATCTCGACATGAATGGCATCATTCACCCCTGTTTCCACCCTCCTCAAGGACTCGTAATTAACTACATACCTACCTGTGTCCTGTCGTGTCCTGTTCTTTCTCAAGTATTTAGTTTTCTTATGCTTTATGTAACAGCCTGCTCCAACTACATACGATGAAGTTTTCGAAGCAGTTTTTAAATACATAGATAGGATCTTCTCCGTTGTTAGGCCTCGCAAACTTATATTCATGGCACTTGGTAATTACTGTTGTTTTGCAATAGCTTCTTTTTTTTTTCGTTTTCTATGAGTTAGTTTTTGTTCTCATTGTGTCTTAATCACATATGACTTGACTATATGCAGATGGTGTTGCCCCACGAGCTAAGATGAATCAACAGCGATCAAGGCGTTTCAGGGCTGCTCATGAAGTGAGTCTTACATCTGTCATAAGACGTGGAAAGTGTTGCCATGGCCAATCACAAAATTTGGATTTTTTCTTTTGCAATGCTCTTGTGGATTCATGAAAACATTTGTTCTGATTCCTGCCAGGCCTTGCTTGAGAAGGAACCAAACAAGCTAGATTCAAATGTGATCACACCTGGAACTGAGTTTATGGATTTATTATCATCAGCTCTTCGATACTACATACGCTTGAGGATGAATGGGGTTTTGGGTTGGAAAGGGATAAAGGTAGCTTTGATATTGTGAAGGGAGAACTAACTTTTGCTCCATCTCTCTCTACTTCCCTCCCTCTTACCTTCTACACACAAATACAAAAGAAAAATCACTGTCTTCAGATTTGTGCATATGGACTTTTTTCGTATAACATTTCTTGTGAATGAATGTGGTTTCTTAGGTCATTCTTTCTGATGCCAGTGTACCTGGTGAGGGGGAGCATAAGGTAATGTCTTACATCCGCTTGCAGAGAAATCTACCAGGCTATGATCCTAATACACACCATTGCTTGTATGGATTGGTAAATGACTTGCTCTCTGTGTTCTTGGTTGAGTTTCAACTTTGACATGGCCAATTTTACGTCTTCTTTTGTGCTATTTAGGATGCAGATTTGATCCTGCTTGGATTAGCTACTCATGAAATGCACTTCACAATTTTGAGAGAGGTATGTGTACAGAACTCATGAAAAGAAATTTTCATTCCAAACTTGTTTCTCATGTTAGATGATGACCAGAATGTAAGGGGGATGAACTCCTAATTTTGCTGATATAGGTTATCTTCAAAGACAAATCAAAAAAGGGTTCTTTGAAAAAACAGAAGATATGCATCTACTGGCAGAAAAAAAAGGGGACGTTTCGAGATATTAAAAATGTTGAGGACTACATCATGGGGCTGAGATTTAAGGTTATGACTTTCATTGTTCATCGTATGTAATTGGTACAACATCAACTCATGACTATGTGCATTATCTCTGTGATTGACTGAAGCGTGTACGATATTAGCAAAAACAAAGAACAGATGTAATAGAGGAGATCAATATTAGACATTTTTTTGTTAAGATATGATATCATTTCTAAAAATACCTAACTGTAGAAGTCACTTGAAAATTATTGCATCATAGTGAGTGATGATATTATCATCCACATGGGAAATTCATCTATAGGTCTGTGCAGTAGCTATTTACTGACATAAAGATAAAGATTTGGGCATGTGGCTTAACCATAAAAACCAAGTAATTTATGCTGTTGAGCAATCAACTTGATGTGATTAAACTTTCTTATGGTTTAAGCATATAAAATTTTTGAAGTTACTAGTGTTGGTTGTCAGCATTTGATGAATACTATATGAAGTTCATGATCCTTGTGCTTCTGTAACTTCTATTTCAAATTTCTATTTATAGGAAATTTAGGCATTCTGACTTATTAATTTCAAATAGGAAAGGAGACTGGTTAAATGTTTTGCTTATTGAGGATAACATAAGATTGATAGAGGTGATTCTGGAAACATACAATCAATGGTCTTGCTGTTGTGTGATTGAATTTAAGACTCTTTACTTCGTTGCACATCTCATGCAAACCTTTTTCTTGGCCTCATCATCCACATCATATTCTGGTTTAACATTGCCAGCTTTGATGGCATATTTGGTTGCAGTTTCTCAGCATTAAAGTTTTGCGTAAGTATTTAGCACGTGAGATGTCAATCTCATCAGCTCAGTTGAAGGCAGACCCAGAGCGTTTAATTGACGATTTCGTCTTCATGTGTTTGTTCATTGGGAATGATTTTCTTCCAAGCTTACCATCACTGGGGATAAGAGAGGTTGGGAAACAAAAGCAGCCTTTTGTGTGTCTATGTGCGTTTCTTAGAGAAATATGTACTGATTTTGTTTCTTAGATGCAAATTAATCATATTTTTGTGGAAGAAAAATTTTCTCATTGGTAACCAATGAAAAAAATGAAGTGATAACCCTTGATCATTATGTATGTACTGAACAGAAACCTATATAACCTAATATGAAACTACTTTAGTTGTTTCATACTGTTGCCAATTGCATTATCCAAGTAGAGCACTATATGTTGCGCTTATCACTTGCACCCCAAATCTGTCTCTGCCTTCAATTGCTGATAATGTTGATTTTGATAGGGAGCCATTAATTTGCTAATGAAGGTTTACAAAGAGGAATTTATTCGGATGGGTGGTTACTTAACCAATTCTTTTGAGGTGCGTAGCTCAACGCTTATGTGTAAAGCTGACTTGCTTGAATATTTCTACTGAAATTCCTGTTTTGATCATACTGTATTCATTTGACTATGTGCTTTATTTGTTTGTTAGTTTTTGTTGGCACATGTATGCTATATGGTATTTCATGTTTGCTTACATTTTTTGTCTAATGATTAGCTTGATTATCTTGGTTGATTGCTCATTAAGTTGATAATCAATTCATTATATGATATCATGTTTCCTTTTCTTTTTTGGTCTTTGATCGGGAGGTATCTCCACATATTCAATCCATTTTGGACGATCCATGTGTTTCCTTCAATATTCTCTTTATTCATTTGATTATTTTTTATATGAGAAGTATGTAAGAGCTGGATGTAAATTAAAAACAGAACAGGGGACTATCGAAAAACCATACTGATATAGCTACTAAAACATTATTTTTTGTTTTTTACCCATGGATCATCTAACAAGTGTTCTACAGGACAAGATTATTGATATCTAATCTTCTAAGTGATTTCAGTTTTTCAAGAAAGTAATAACCTCATGCTAGCAGATTTCAACTTGAAGTCCCCCTTTTCTGTTTTGCATAAAAATAATTAACAGGGAACACCCATACGATGATGTTTTCGCTCAATGTTATTTCATGTGGGAAGTAAATCCAACAAAAGGTCATATTAGACCATCAAAAAATGTGTTTTCTATATTAAAGGGGAGAAAGATTGAAAGAGCAATGACATCATTTCAATTAGTGGAGATGATGTTGTTGATGGATTGAGATGGCCTTTTGTTGGACAAATAGACTGGTGTTTTGGGGAAACAACACTGTTGAAACGCTCAATGATCAATGATTTTAACGGAAGACTGACCGAAAAGGTTTTCATTACAAAATTAACTTTAGACTACATAACCCTTCTCTAAAATGGATCAAACCACAGGAATGTACAGCCTGATTTTCCCAATATTAGACTATCCTCAATTGTATAATGATTTTGTTCTTTCAACCACATCCATCATGGTAGCATATGATCTGTATTCCTTTTTGCTAGGCTTTGCAGCCTTTTATTACTATAATAATTCATTTATGAGTGCGAGGGTGTTTTAATCAGCCTTTTATTACTATAATGATTCATGGTTGAAGGATGTTTTAAGGAAACTTCCAACTACGTTGAGGACATCCTTAATCTGACCAAACTTATTGTGGACATGGCTTAAATTACACCTTCTTTGGAATTGCTTATCAAAATCTTAAGTGATAAAACGTTCATGTTGTTTTTCTCTTTTAAAAGCAGTTTTGGATGATTATATTCCAGGTCCTTGGCATCTTAGATTATACATAGATCCATTATCTTTTTCTCAAAAGAAAATGCATCTTGTAACTATACAATTGATGATATTAAACTGGACCATTGTTGTCAAGTGTCTGCCAGTCGTGTGGCTATGTTAATCTAATTTACATTCCACGCAGCATTGTCTACATGATTTTTTATTTTGAGGCATCACTGAAATTTTTCTTTCTCAACTTGTTAGTGTTTTTTTTTTCTGGCTTTGTTTTGTAGATAAACTTGACGAGGGTGCAGCACTTTCTACAAGCTTTGGGATCTCGTGAATCTTCTAGCTTGAGAAAGCGTATAGAGGTTCCTATTTGCTTCTCAATAACTTGTTGACATATCTATAATCAGATGTAGCTCTGAATTTTTACTTTTTTGATATAGTTTCTTGATCATAAAAGTCACTTTCGATCTATGATATATGCATGTCCATTCATCGACTTCATCATCTACCAGTTGTTTAATTTTGCCTTGTTTTTTTCCCTATTGAGCATACCATTGTTCATTATTTCTGTACCACAGATCTTCATTACTCATTTTGTATGGAATATGCATGGGTTAGTAATCTGGAAACCATGTAACCAGCACTGACATAAATTTTGATGTATTATCTTGAAGACTAATTTCTGCTGTTGGCTGCAGCGAAAGCAAAGACAAGGCAAGATCCTATTTGCTTCAGCCAAAAAGCCTGTCTCTAATGCTTCTGATTCTCGATTTCTGTACCACAATAATACAAAAACTGATGGAAACTATGGATCTGCTCTTACCCGGGAGACGTCAAGCCTATGCCAAGATTCAGAAAATGTGATTATTCTTTTTGTTTAGAGTTCTAAATTGTTCAAGTCTCTGTTATATTCAATGTACAATTGAGTTCAAAGTTGTGTTACATAAACTTCACTAAACTGGCATGGGGACATCTAAACTGGCAGATTAATCTCTGATTCTTCTTACTTACAGTAGCCTGTTTTACTTGTTAAGTTTTGTTCTTCAGTTCTTTATACTTTCAGAATATACAAAATAAAGGGTTTCTAATTCTCCTATTGTAAATTCCTTTTGATAGATAATACGGGAAGAGGAGGATTGCAAGGTGAGATTCTATTATACAAAATTTGAGGCTCAAACAGAGGATGAGCGTCACAGAATTCGGAGTCATGCGGTGAGGCAAATAGACTGAGCAAGTTATCCTTGAATAAACTAGTTTTCGCTTGCATTTATAGGTTTATTTGTAGCTCTAGTTTTGTATCTGACAGTTGAGAGCTCTGATAATGTAAAAACTTAGGATTGACTGTTCACATATTCTTGATTTTGACTGCTGTTGAAAAATTTTGATTTTTGTTTCTGATTTCCTCGTCTGTTTGATGCACATCATTTTTCATTTGTCCTGTGTGTTGATTGAGTCATCATTTGTTTTTGTTTAGTTGCTTTGTCGGTTATCTTTAATGCAGTTATTGCTATATATGTAGGTTTTTAAATTTGTGGAAGGGATATGTTGGGTCATGCACTATTACTATGAAGGAGTATGCTCGTGGAATTGGTATGCTGTGCTTTCACTTGTTTTTATAGGCTTCGTGTTTATATGCTCATGAAAATTAAATGTCTGACAGTCAAATCAGTGAAAATGTGCCCCGTCTACATCTATTTTTGCTAGGTCAATCAACAAATAATTATGAGATTATTGACTCTAGTTTAAAATTAAAGTGGTGCAGGATCTAGTTGGATGAGATATTTTTACTTGATTAGTTTGATGACATATTGATTAATTTGAATGTTTCAAAATCAAGGTAATCATGATCAAGCCCAATGGGCTATGTTAATTCGCTTCAAGATTTGAGGAATTTTGCTTCTAATTGCCTGCTGTATTTTCCAACATGATCAGATGTTCTTGTTGTTTCAGAACATACTTTTGGAGCTTTCGCTGACTTGGCTCCTTACTTGCATTGTGAATTGGAAGAAGTACAATGTTCAATACATGAATCAATCCATTCTATTATGTTCCTTGTCACCTTCACCTCTAACCAACATGATTCCTCTTTTATTCTTGTTTAGTTTGTAGAATTATGGGACATGGGTGCAATATGAATTCTGTTGGCTTGCAAAAACTTAACATCATCCATCTATGTTTGCCTTCTTGGAACATTCAAAGATCATCTCTAATTGTATGAACAATTCTTTTAGGTTCTATCCATATCATTATGCACCATTTGCCTCAGATTTTCATGGTATTGATAATTTGGACATTCGCTTCACACTGGGACAACCTTTCAAACCATTTGATCAATTAATGGGTGTACTGCCTGCTGCAAGGTTTTTTATTTTTCTTTTTATGATAACTTTTAATGCTTGGTGATTTTGATTTTTGTAAATAGAAATTGACCCGATTTGTACACACCAGTGCACACACTCTTCCATTCTTTTATAGGAAATTGATGATAGATCCATCATCACCCATATTGGATTTCTATCCCACAGGTATAGTTATGTGAGTTAACATAGTGAGTGATTCAGGATATCTTATTTTGACAATTAATTGTTGGATGCTCTTGCAGAATTTGAGCTTGATATGGAAGGAAAGCGTGCTCCTTGGCAGGTGAATTTTGATTCTTGATCCTTTGTGGATGCTTAAAATTGGTTATGGTTGAAAAATCTATATAACTTATGTATGTGCATGTATGTTTGTAGAAGTAGATATTGACTTAGGCATATTTCTATGTATATCTGTTTGGTATGTTAATATTTTACAACTTCCGCACATTTCATGATTGCCAGTACCTCTTCCAGAAGAATATGCTTATCAACGTAAATTTTTTACTTTTGATGCGGAGTTCTATCTCAAATAACAGGCTGTTTGTAAATTGCCATTCATTGAAGAGACTCGACTTCTTTCTGAGATTGCAAAGGTGGAGCATACGTTGACTGTAAGTTCTATATTTCGTCGAATTTTTTCTAATTATCATTGGTTTAAAATTTTAGGCTGCATGCATGCTTTCAGTGTCCCAGAGCTTAAGGCAAGTAAATCGTTGATCCACTCATGTTTTCTTGTTTAATGGTGCTAACTTAAAGTTTGTGCAATTCATTTTATTATCATCTTGCAACCCAAGTCAATATTAAGAATACAAAAGACATAACCAGCCTCCAACATGGTTTTCAATTGTAATTTGATAAGATGTGGTCTAGTTAACCAAAGTAAAGGTGTAATAATCTTCTTAAAAAAGCATGATTATGGTCATTAGGAAATTAGGAGTAGACATGAAATGAATAGAATGTAAATAAGTAGCAAAGAAGTTTAGTTGGTAAGAGTACAGCTGGAAGCTGATTGGTTGCTTCTAATGCCGTAGAAAATAGTAGAAATCAAGAACAAACTACAAATTTCATTCTGAGACAGTAGGAATCATATATGTGGTTAAAACAGGTATCATTCCTATTATTATAGGAGTCTAAAATTTGGCTGGAGCGTAAAAAGGCCCTTGGATTACTTGAACTTTATATAACTGGTTATGTAGGTTCGTAATGCTACGTGATGAACAGCTTTCATTATGTGTAGAACCTGTTACCCTTGTTTCAAATTTACTGTGAGTGAAGTTGTCGGTATCTTTGTACGATAACATTTTACTATTTCTCATTTGTAATTTAGGTTGAAGAGAGACAAAGAAACAGTTTCCGAATGGATACCCTGTTTTTTCATTCCTCTCATCCTTTGGCAGTCACCATGACTTCTTTTTCAGAACAGAATGATCATAAAGACTTGCCAGGATATGAAACCCAAAAAAAAATTGACCCACAAATCAGGTTTATGTTCCCACTTTTTCAGTGCTTCTGGATGCAGCACTTCTAGTCATTGCTTTTCACTTTTCTGTTTAACTTGAGTGATAATTAAAATTGGTTGTTTCATCAGCATTACATATTATGGAATTCATAGTTTTGCTATTTTTGATGCTTTCCTGTGATTGTAAAATTTGTTGTCATTTATTGTAAATCTAATTCCTCTTTCCAGTTCCATTATTATACATGAAGGTAAACATTTTTGCACAATTAAAGCTGCAAGACAAGGGGAAATAAGTGCTTTCTTTTTGACAAATTGCATGAGTTGAAAAAGAACTATAAAAGGTTCAAATTCAGCTATGCTCTATTGGAAATTTGTGCACACTTGGACAAACATCGTTTCATTCTGAAATAAAGATATATTTGCAGTCTTGTATTATACCTGTTGGTGCCATTCTCCATTTCTGTGAATCAATTTCTCAATGTCCTGTCTAGTTTGTGGTTCTCTGTTCTATATTGAGTGATTGAGAAGGCATTTTTGGATTAAAGGACTCCTTGTCTATTGCTCTCTATTGTTTTCCTTTTTCTTTTGCATGACCTGCTGTTACAATTCTCATACTTGAGGGTGACAAACTGTTTTCTCAATTCCTTACGGGACCAACTAAATGGCCAGCAGTTGGTGGCCTTTAGTGGCCATCACTGCCAAATAAAGAAACTTTTCTTAAATTATGTTTTTTGCTATTTATGGTATTTGTGGCTACCAATATCAATTGTGCCTCATAGTTATTTTACTATCTTTATTGATTTGAAGTGCAGTTACTTTCTCAAAAGTTTTCCTGCTAATGAAATCTTCTATTGATTTTCTATTGCGAACTGATATTCTGATTTATCTTTAATGTTATCAAGTGGTTAAAATGCCACAAGTCATTTCCATAATTTTGCAAATTATAGATGATTTAACACATTTATTTCAATAATGTAGTGGTGGGATGAATGGATATATTTGTGTTTCTGTTGATCCGGTCCAGCCGGGGGATCTTTATTCACCTATTGATGGCATGCCAATGATTACAAACAATCAAGTGTTGTAAGTTTGTTGAGTATAACAATGTTACTTTGTTTACTGCATTACCATCCCATAATCTCTTTTTCTTTGTTTTTTTTGTCAGATCTGTTTTCTACAGATACCCTCAATTTCATCCTCACTGTCCCAGGCTACCAGCAGGAGTGATGTTGCCCCATACGGTGTGTTAGTTATGTTGGAAACTTAATGAGCCCCTTAACTATTGTTTATACTGATTCTGTTTGCTCATTTTTGCTTGCCATTTTTGTCAGCATATGAATAAGTCGTATAATTTACCACCACACCCTTTTTGGCGTGAAAAGTCAGTTTCCAGAAATGTGCTTCCTCCAAGGTAAGAATTTGTAACTAGACGTGGAAACTTGTAGCTATTTTGAGGTGGGAACATCAGTTGGCTAATAATGTACCATCAATTAAGCCAGAAAAGGCTGTTAATGTTGTGTATTATCTGCATTGCATTTAGTTCTTTTCCTCTTTGTTCTTATCTTGTGATTTTCGTAACACTAGCATTTTCTATTCAATGCTTGTTTAAGCATTGACGTGGCTTATGTGCTTCTTATGATAATGTTTCTCTAATCTTAGTGGATATGGGTCAGTATCGTTTCTTATTTATGAAACTATGACGAAGATATCAAAAGTTTATAGCCCTATTATCTTGATTACTTGTTTCATTTTTGTGCAACAGTTCCTATTTCGTTTACCTGTGTTGACTTGTGATTTTCTGGTCTTGGTAAGGCCAATTTCTCAGTTGGCTACAGGCTCTCAACTATCTGAAGCGACTCAACTGTATTCCAAATGTGGTGCTATTAAGGATCCTGGTTCTAGCCTGGGAAAAAAGGAAGGAAAAGTCAAGCCCAACAAAAGTGGAACTGATAATGACCGACATTTTGCCACGACATTTAAGAGTTGCAATTCCACGGAGCTGATGGGTTATCAAGGTGACAGTGCTGTTGCAAAAGGGATAAAAGAAATAAAATTAGTGAAATCCAACAGGTATGCTGTTAATGCACAGAACAGAGCGAAAATGTTGGACAGTTGTATCATCATGAAACGAATGGAAGTTGGTGAAGATGGAGAAAGTAAGAAAGCAGTACCAACTAAGAACAAAAAAATGAAATCTGGGAGAAGTGAAAAAAGCAACGTTGAGGAAGTCTCATATAATGTTGCTCAGGATTCAGAGAGTTGCATTCTTGAAGAACATAAAACAGTTGATGTTAATTTTGTTCATCTGGCAGAAGAGGGTGCTAACATAGAAGGGATATCTAATCAAAGAAAACAAAAATCTAAGAAGAATCAAGGATATAGTGATTCCATTGAAAATAGCAGTGCTCAGGTGGGGAGTTGCGTTCTTATGAAGAGTAAATGTGATGTTTTACATGCAAGTGTAAATAATGCGACTATAACCACAACTAACCAAGCAATACTGAAGGAAAGTGAACATAGCAATGCAGAGAAATCAGAGATTGGTTGCAGTGAAATGCAGCAGGAAGCTGAAGATGATGCTATTATCAATGTGACGACGGAAATGAAAACAGAAGTGAAATCCAGGAAAAGGAAAAGGAAGTCTGAAAAGAAGCCAAATCTGAAATCCAGGAAAAGGAAAAGGAAGTCTGAAAAGAAGCCAAATCAAAGTGCTGGTAGCATGGATAACATTAGTCAGGATCTTGGGGATTGCATTCTTGGGGAACAAAATCAAGCTGATTGTAACCAGGCAGGAGATCAGGCCTATGCAAACATCACTTTGGAAGTGAAATCCAGAGAAAGAAAGCAGAAACCTAAAAAAGCTGACAGTGTCCCATATAATGATGTTGAGAAATTGGATATTTGCAACAATGTCAAGAAATCAGAGACTCTTGTTAAGGAGCAGCAGGATGCTGACAATGTCCGTACTGATGCATACGAGTTGAAGAATGTTGAAACAGAAGTGAAATCCAATAAAAGGAAACAAACATCTAAGAAAAAGAGATATAGAAGACAATTGTGTCAACATTAAGGGAGTTATGTGCTGAAAGAACAAGATGGAGGTTCTGGTGACCGTTTGAGAACTGACGGATGCGGAAATCATGATAATTCTATGAAATTAGAATTCGCCCCTGGGGAACATGGAGTAGGTTAAGATGATTATTGAGATTCAAATGCACTGGAAGTTATATCCAAAGTGAAACCTAAGAGAAAGAAGTGAAGATCAAAGAAAGGAAACCTCAATGAATTTATTGGTCTGCTAAGTTAGTAGTCTAGAGGAAGTGGTGTATGATATTCTAGGAACCTGGGAAGACTAGGATCAGGATCTGGCATTTACAAGATACAGTGAAAACCACACAAATACCAGTGCATTGAAGGATCCAAACACAGAGTTGAGAAAGAGCTATAGGGTTTCATATGAATATATATATGGAGTGATGCTTATTCATAGAAGGGGAAATATAATTGGTGTTAAGTTTGATCAAGTGGAGATTAGTGTTCATGTGAAATTTAGGCAAAGTCAGAGGACCAACAGAGTCCAATGGATTCTGAAGCATTGGTATTCTCGCTGAATCTAATATGTGTATTCAACCCTTTTACAAAACATTATGGTCTTGAGTATATTGCAGAATAGAGGCTGAACTACAAGAACTAGCAAATGATGCAACACAAAAGACTGGTGGACTCTGCTAAAGTTGCTTTTAAGTGAAATTACAGTTTTGGAGCAACATTTTTTTTCCTTGGTTGTCAAGGGTTCTTCGGGGATACATGCCATTTATTCATTTAAGAGTGGGTATATTTCTTCTGAGATTTTAGAAGTTATATTCAGTATGCTTGATCTGAAACAATACATATGCATTTCATTTGTCTTCTAAAGTATTTTATTCATTTGATGTAGAGTTATTATCTATATGGATCAGTTTATGATAATATCATGAATCTTGGTCCTGGTTAAGTATGCGCCTTATGTATTGATTTATGGTCACAAGGAGCAGCTTCTGATAACATAGTATTTTCACTTGACCACAACTACCGTGGAGCATACCAGCAATAGAAGATAGCAGCAGACCAGAAAGCAGGTAGTGTGCTTTGAAATAGGGTTGGATGATCTTCAATACTTTTGTCTATAAAAGGCACCGGCTAAGGTAGTTGCTTCAGCTACTCGGAAGTGGCTTTCTGACGTTCCCGATCCATTTCAAACTTCCATCCTAGAATGTCAACCACTAAATTGACTAGAGAAGTACACAGTAGGAATGATGTATGCATAGTAAGTTAAAGATTCCGTTAGGCAATAAAAACAGGATAACTTATCAAAATAATCATAGAAAATGCTTAGGATAGCGATTGCGTGAAAACTATTATGTTAATGCAGTTCAATCTACTCTGCATGGATCTCAATGAAGGCAAGCGTTAATCATTGAGCATGACCAAGAGCTAGTAATATCAACAGCTAGAGATCAACGGTTCCGAGTTCTCATCTCTTGATTCAAAAGCTTCTTCATTAGACAAATTTGAATTGTTACAAGTGATAAGCACTAGAGAATTGTATTTTGCAAATAGGAACAATATGTCTCATATGACTGCAAAAATGGCCTAATATTAAAAATTGGTCTCAACTTAATTGTCTATTCAAGCCCCAGCTCTTAATGTAACATGTTAGATCATTGGATAGCTATAGATACACAGATCATACAAACCTCAAAATCGTGTTGGTCTTCCGTGAAGTACATCAACTCAAACAAATCTGTCATCATCCATTCAAACTAGACAGAGAATAAGGAAGAAACACTCTGCACTAATTGACGTAGGGGTAGGGCAGTATTTGTACGAGTTTGAGGAAGCTAAAAACTAGGTTATTTAATAGATGGTCATTAAATTTAAAAATCTATGAAAAGACATCTAAGGTTAGGAAAGAATGAAAGAAAGTCTATTACTGAGAAGAGCGGTGATCTTGTCCTGTTTGCCAGGAGAGAGGAAGCTTTCGGACCTCCTTTTTTAACCCTATACAAGCAATTACTCAGCAATGAACACTAAATGAAAGCAGTTGAGAAGGACTACTTATCCTTTACGAGAATTGAACCTATGTCTTCGATATTAAAGGATGATGTCTTAACAATTGGATGAAAGGGGCCAAAAAGCCATTCTTTGTATACCTCAACTCAGCTTTGAGAATATAAATGCTTCATTTTCTTGTTAGTTTATGCCCTACAATCAATTGACTTGTTGTAGTTTAGTGACAAAATAATTTAAAGGGATAAAGTCCATGAGGTAATTTTACATTGTAAATGAAATTATAATGAGATTATAATTATAAGATTCATATTGCATTTATGTATTATCCCTAAATTGTTCTTAGTCATTTTTCTATTTAGACTAAACATTAATAAAATGTAGAAAGACTAGCATATATTATGCTTTTCCTTATGAAGGAAGCAATCATAGGCTAAAGTATGGAAATGCTTAAACAAATGTGTGAGTGTTTGTCAGAGAACATGTTTACTGTACTAGCTTGATATGAGAAATCTATTTGAAATATTCCTTAGATGTCTATGAAAGTTTTTATTGTGATGATTGTATAACTGCTTCTTTAATTTGAGGTCTCCAAAGTTATCTTATAAATGAATTGCTATATTTTGATACTACTTATGACCTATTCTAATTACGGTTAGCTTATTCGGTAGCCCTTGGATGTAGCATGAACTATATAAAGGTAGTTGAGTGATTAAGATAGTATTCATCATCCTAAAATAATTAGGGAGAATATGTTGTTCTCGATTAGTATTAGTTTGAGAAATTCTTGACCATGGTGGAATGAAATTTTGTAAATAGTTTATAAATTTCATTAATTGAATCAATATTTAATGGTGGTTGGACTCGAAATATATTAAACACTAATTTCATATTCTATGTCTAATCGGAACATTGTATGATGAAATGATTAAATTATACAGAAAAAATCATGCATGAAAAGGTTAGTCGAAATCACTTTGATATTTCTAAATATTTAAGTAGTCATGATGCGTTGCTAGATGTCAATCTTGATATATGATTATACATTGTTTAATTATAATCTTTGCTTTTTAATTTATCTTTAATTCTAATTATCTAATTCTAATTCATAATTAGAATTAAAGATAAATTAAAAGGAGTTTTAATTTATCTAATTCTAATTCTAATTCATAATTAGAATTATAATTTAAAATCTTTGCCAACATATTTTAATTTATCTTTAATTCTAATTATGAACTAGAATTATAATTTATAATTATTGCTAATATATTTAGGAATCTAATAAGTCTCTTATAAAGAATGTGTTGAAGAGAGCAAATATATTTTAATGAAGTTGGGCTTGATCGTAAAGGTCGAAAAGCGTTATGATTCAATATGAGATATTTAATAAATAAGGATCAATATGAGGTGTTGGATCTTATTTGAGCATAATTGATATTTAATTAGAATTATCTGTAATTCTAACTAAAGTTTAATTGAAATTAGAGTTTAATTTCAATTAAATTACTAACATGTCCAAAACTTATTATAAATAGGCTTAAACTTTAATGGAACTGACCTGTCTTGCTTAACCCTCTCTGTAAGAGTTATAAAGTTTTCTCAACCTCTTCTGCAGATATCTTTAGAGACCATACACTTGTG
>JANKOD010000006.1:14535667-14574988 GCA_026284645.1 Erythroxylum acuminatum | reverse complement strand
GTGGCTTGGAATGCCATTAAAGTTTGTAAACATTTATCTTATGATGTAAATGAAATATGGATTTGTGTATGGATTTGCAATGTGAAGTGGGTATGATTGATGTTCAAGGAAATTCTATAGGATTAAGCTCACGTTCATGATTAGGTTGGGTTCCGGAATCGGGATCTAACAAGAGCCTTCCCATGTTTGTGGGAAACAGACCCATTCCCACGAACGTGGGCAGTGTATAGACACCTAATCTTGATTTTCCAACTTTTTATCCCTTTTCCAAGCTTAGCATGCATTCCCAATATTCAAGCAACCTACAAACACATTAAAATCACACAACCAATAAGAAATTTCAAAAGAAAACAAGTTAAAACTCAAACAAAACCTAAGTAAACACCAAGAAACCTTAGCAAACTCTAACCAAGCATAATCAAAACCAAACAACTCAAACAAAGAAGCAAACAAAGACAAGCAAAAGAAAGGTAAAGATGCTAAGTTATTAGCTTGACTATTCCACATGCATTCATAAATGGGTGGAAGAAAGGAAAGAGATGACTTCCCTTTCTTGTGAATATGTCCCTCCATAGTATGGCTTGCATCTACGCCCATTGACCTTGAATGCTTCACCCTTGTCATTTTCCAACTCCAAAGCTCCATAGGGAAACACTTGAATGATCTTAAAGGGTCCACTCCATCTTGACTTGAGCTTTCCGAGAAATAACCGAAGTCGTGAGCACCAAGTCCCTACTCTTAAAATTCTTTTTAATGTGAGCATCATGCCACTTTTTTGCTCCTTCTTTGTACAACTTAGCATTTTCATAAGCTTCAAATCTCAACTCTTCCAATTCATCAAGTTGTAGCAATCTCTTCTCACCCTCAAGCTTCCAATCCATATTCGACTTCTGAATTGCCCAATAGGCTCTACGCTCCAACTCCAAAGGTAAATGGCAAGCCTTGCGATACACAAGTCTATATGGAGTAGTACCTAGGGTGTCTTAAAGGTTGTCCTATACGCACAAAGTGTATCATCTAGTTTCAAAGCCTAATCTTTCCTTGAAGTGCTCACTACCTTCTCCAAAATCTTCTTCAATTCTCTGTTCACCACTTCCACTTGGCCACTCATTTGTGGATGGTAATGAGTCACCACTCAATGATGCACAATATATCTTTTCAATAGAGCTTCAAAGGGTTTGTTGCAAAAATGACTCCCTCCATCATTGATTATCGCTCTAGGCACTCCAAATCTATTGAAAATACTTCTTGATAAATCTTTGCACCACTTTGCTATCATTGGTTGGAGTAGCTACGGCTTTAACCCACTTCGAAACATAATCAACTCCAACCGATATGTATGTGTTACCTAAGGAGGATGAGAATGGTCCCATAAAATCCAAGCCCCACACATCAAATATTTCCACTTCCATGATGTTCAAAAGTGGCATCTCATCTAGCTTTGATATGTTGCCCACTCTCTGGCATCTATCACACTGTAGCACAAAGTTTTGAGCATCCTTAAACAAACTTGGCCAATAGAACCCACATTCTAAGATACGAGTTGTCGTCTTGTTCGCTCTATAATGTCCTGCATACACTGAACTATGATATTGAGTCAAAACGTCAGGCTTTTCATCTTCAGGGACACACCTGTGAATCACATTGTCAACAAAAATTTTATATAACATAAGTTCATCTCAAATATAGCAAGAACATTGGAATGAGAAACGCTTCCTTTGTTCATATATGAAATCAGAAGGAAGAATACCACCTAAGAAGTAGTTTGCAGTATTTGCAAACCAAGGATGAAAAAGATCTTCTACCATCATTAAAGCCTCATCAGGAAAGCTCTCCTCGATTTCCTCTTCTTCTTCATAGTGCCCCCTTCAAGTCGTGATAGGTGGTCCACTACAACATTTTATGCTCCCTTCTTGTCATTCATCTCAATGTTAAATTCTTGGAGCAGAAGCACCCACCGGATAAGTCTAGCCTTGGCATCCTTCTTAGCAAAGAGATATCACAATGCCGCATGATCTATAAAAACAAGAACATGTGAGCCTAAAAGAAAAGAATGAAATTTATCACATGCAAATACCATCGCAAGCAACTTCTTTTCTATAGTTGTGTAATTCAATTGTGCTCCAATCAAGGTCTTGCTTGCGTAGTAGATTGTGTTTAGCCTCTTTTCCTTTCGCTGGCCAAAGACACAACCAATGACATGATCACTTCCATCACACATAATCTCGAAGGGAAGAGACCAATCTGGTGATGTTAGAATGGGTGTTGTTGTAAGTTCCTTCTACCTGTTAAAAGCATTCAAACAAGCACCATCAAACACAAAAGGCACATCTTTAACTAATAAATGAGTCAAGGGTCTAGCGATAAGAGAGAAATCCTTGATGAACCGTCTGTAGAACCCTAGATGAACAAGGAAGGCTCAGATGCCCTTGATGTTGGTATGAGGTGGTAACTTTTCAATCACTTCGATCTTAGCTCAATTTACTTCAATCCCCTTGTATAAGATCTGATGGTCTAATACAATTCCCTCTTAGACCATGAAATGACTCTCTCAGTTCAAGACTAAATGAGACTCCTCACATCTTTGAAGCACTTTGTTTAAATTAAACAAGCAATGATCAAAAGAATCTCCAAAGACAAAAACACCTCCATGAAGTTCTTATTCATATCTGCAAATATGACCATCATGCGCCTTTGGAATGTGGCAGATCATTTCATAAACTAAAAGGCATCCTCCAATAAGTAAAAGTCCTATAAGAACAAATGAAAGAGGTCTTATCTGATCCTGATACCCACCGGATTATACCCTAAGTATCCTTCAAGAAAATAGTAAAATGTATGGCCAGCTACCTTCTCAATCATTTGGTTTACAAAAGGTAAAGAGAAATGATCTTTCTTGGTGGCCAAATTGAGCTTCCTATAATCAATATACACTCGCTAACCTGTGATGGTCCTAGTAGAAATCTTTTTTCCATGTTCATTCACCGCCACTATCATGCCACCCTTCTTAGGCACACACTACACTGGACTCACTCACTCATTATCTGAAATAGGGTCAATAATTCCCGCATCCAAGAGCTTCACTACCTCCTTCTTCACAACCTCTTGAATTTTTGGATTTAACCTTCTTTGCCTCTCCCTTACTATCTTGCATCCTTCTTTAAGGTTAATCCTATGCTGACATTGAGGCTAATCCCCCTAATATTAGAAATTTGTCACCCTATGGCTTTCATCCTCTTCTTAATAGTATCCACCACTTTCTCTTCTTGCTCACAATCCAATTGGTTGGAGATAATGATAGGTAGAGTATGGTTCTTACCTAAAAAGGTGTATCTCAAATGGGAAGGTAAGGGTTTAAGCTCTAAAGTGGGTGGCTTAATAATGGAAGGTGGTGTGGGTGTATTTGTTCTCTTCAACTTCTCTAGCTCAACTTCCTCTCATAATTCCTCTTCTCTCACACTCTCATCCCTATGTACTTCAATAACTTCATCAACTTCCTCTTCAACTTCCTTCATACACTCATCCACAACATCAGTCTTCATACATAGAGTACCATCCATCAGTTTCTTCAAAAAAATAGTCATTTTAAATTCAACTTGGTCATCACCAATTCTCAGAATAAGTTTTCCTTCATGCACATCAACTAATGCCCTACTAGTATTTATAAAGGGACTACCCAAAATCAATAGACAATGTCTATCTGCTTCAGAGTCCAACTCAACAAATTCAACAGGAATGATGAATTTATCAACTTTTACCAACACATCTTTTACAACTCCAAATGGCCTTTTGATGGATTGATCCACAAGCTGAATGAGCATAGATGTTAGCTTGACCTCTCCTAATCCTAATTTCCTGAAAATAGACAAAGGCATCAAGTTAATACTTGCACCTAAATCATATAAGCATTTAGAAAATTCAAAGTCACCAGCAACACATGGAATAATAAAACTTTATGGATCTTGTAGTTTTGAAGGCAATATGCTTCATATGATCGAACTACAATTCTCCATCAACGTTACCGTCTGATTGTCCTCCCAAGTGCGTTTATGTATGAGAATTTCCTTAAGAAACTTCGCATACTTGGGCATGTACTCCAAGGCTTCCACAAATGATAAGTTAATCTGAAGCTTCTTTAGTTTATCTAGAAACTTGGAAAACTGAGTGTCTACTTGATGTTGCTGGTGGTACATATGGCCTCTCTTCTACTTTCTCTTCTTCTGCCTCCTTTCCTTTCTCCTTTGTTTGACTCTTCTTTTGTACACTTGGCTCCTCTAGTTGCTTGCCACTTTGAAGTCTGATGGCCTACTTGAACCTCCAAGTTGTGTATGGAGGTAACATGATTCTTCAAGATTTGGTCAAAGTTGGGGTTCTGGCTCGCAAACATCCGTTTCTGATTCTCTTTCTACTTTTTTTGACTTTCCTCTTAGCTTGAGAATTTGGACCCCAATACGTCATTAACTTATCCATTTTTCTCTCCAAAGACCCAAGATAGTCTTGCAAAAATGCTGGCGGTCCTTGCGGTTTTGCTTGGCCAGTTGCATTATTAGTACTCTAAGAAAATTTTGGGTGATTTTTCTTTCCCGGATTATAAGTGTTAGAGTATAGATTATTACCTCGATGTGGTTAGCCCAAGTAATTTACCTGTTCTGTGCTACTGACTCCTAATAAGAAGCATTCTACTGTGTGATGGTTGTCCTACCCACATAACTCACAGTGGACTTACATGGCTTTGGTTGTGGATGAAGAAGCTCCTTACATATTATTCAACTGCTTAGTGAGGGCAATAATCTGAGCTTGCAAAGCTGTGACAGAATCAATTGGAATCATGCCTTTTTGTTCCTTTGTGCCTTGCCTACTCCTTTTGTTTGACCACATGCAATTATTACTTGCCAACTCCTCCAAAAGACCATGAGCCACCTCAATGGTTTTCCTCATCAATGACCCTCCAACAGCTGCATTTATTGTCCCTCTTATAGTCTGATTCACACCATTATAGAATGTTTATATTAAGAACTCCCTTGGAAGGTTATGGTGTAGTTAGCTTCTTTGCAACTCTTTGAACCTCTCTCAAGCTTCATATAATGACTCCCCATCATTTTGCTGAAAGTTTGTAATTTCCTTGATGATCCGCAAAGTCTTTGTCAATGGGAAGTACTTGGCAAGAAAGGCTTAGGCTACTTGATCCCATGTAGTAATACGAGAAGCACTAAGTGAGTTGTACCATGCCTGTGCTCGATCTCTCAAAGTGAATGGAAATAATTTGAGCCTCACAGCATCATCAGACATCCCTCGGAATCAAAAAGTGTCACATATCTCTAAAATGTTTGCTAGGTGGGCATTGGGATCTTTAGTTGATAACCCATAGAATTGAACACTGTTTTGAAGTATGTTCAGGAGTGCCAGCTTGATTTCAAAATTGTTTGTTATGATTGCAGGCCTTGCAACTCCTTGTGGATTAAATATGGGCCTCTTAAAATCCATCAATGTTCTCTTAGCCCCTCCTTGTTCTCCTTCTTCCGCCATATTTGTTTGAAGATTTTCTTGGCACTTTGCTCTTCTCAACTCTCGTTCGTGCTTTGTAGTTCGTGCCTTGTAATATTTGATAACTCTTCGTCACTAAATTTAGTAGACCTTCGTGTGCTCCTTATGTTTATGCACCTACAAATACACAAGGAAAAGTATCAAACATTCTCAAATCAAAGACACCCTCCTCAACCCTAGGGATTTGTGCCCTTATATAATCATAAATCCCATGATCATGGGAATTAGCATGAATCCCACGATAGTGGGTTTTAATCTTACAACTCCTCCACTTCTCTTCCCCTCTCTTGGTCCCTAGCTCAATAACAAAGGTGGCCGCCTTTCATTCCTACATCAAAATGATCAATTCTTACCCTAAATCAGCATTAAATATAAAAGAACAACCATGAAGATCAAACTAAACAAAAACATACAAAATAAGTCCTAAAACATAATAGTAATAACCTATTATGCAATAAACATATGCCAAATACTTAGATAAACACACATTAATGCATAACTATCATATATCTCAACCTCCTCATCTATTCTAATCAATGGTACGCTTACCACACTCTTTAAGGCAGCAAGAGGACTTAGGTAAGGGGACCCCTTGTCCCCTACCTTTTCATCCTTTGTATAGAGACTCTTAACTCCCTTATCAAGCATGAAGTGCCCAAAAACCCAAGATTCATATACCATGCTAAATGCATAAATATCAAAACTAACCTCTACTTTGCAAGTGATCTACTTTTATTTTGCAGGGCCCCGATGGACTCTATACAAAGCTATATGAAAGCAATTATCAAATTCAGAAACTTCTCTGAACTACAATTCAATTCAACAAAGAGTCATTTCCTCCTATCCAAAAAAGCTACTACTTTGGGCCCTCAAATATCTCAGTCAACTAGAATGCTTTTTAAAGAGACATGATATATACTTAATTGTTGATATATTTAATCATTTACACTTAGCGATTAATGATACAAAAATGCTTAAGATACTCATTTTAATTTATATTTGATTTTAGGTACAATTTAGAAGCAAATAAATTAAAGTGAGTCGGAAGCATTGCATTTAGGCCATTTTCTGAAGATTTATTTTTTCTTGTCTTCATGGAGCAAATAAAAGAAAATAAAAGTCAATGAGAAGATAAGAAAAGTAAAGAACAAAGAAGAATTAAAGTGGCCAAACTTGGAAGCCAAGAGCAACAAAAACGACTTGAAATGGAGCTTAAAACGACATGAAGAGAAGCATAAAAAGGCAGGAGGCATGTGTTAAACGCATGCAGCATGCGTTGGTGTTAAAAGTTGGGGTTCCAATACACAAACAAGCAGTAAAACGGAGACTTTTGAAGGCAACACACAGGGGATAACAAAATTAAATGGGCAGAGATGAATAAACACACAACACGCTACAAGGAAAAGAACGTAACAGGCAGGCGTGACCAAAAAGGCGTGACCAAAAAGCTATAGAAAGCACAACGCAGCGTTCCAACAAGGGGCATGAGCAGTAGGGATTTAAGTAGAAGGTTGCAAATAAATTGTAAAAATTATCACTGCTACAGGAAGAGGGATAGATGTTACACAGTAGAGAGCAGCGCAAACAGTAGCGCTAGAGAGTGGAGCGCAGAGACAAGATACAACAAAGTTGAGACACAAGGGAGCAGCGGCGTTGGAGCGACGCAACAGCGTGGGCGTGAGTCTGCGTCTGCGACTGCGGCTGCGGCTGCAGCTTGCGGCTGGAGAAGGGAGAAGCATAAGGTGCAACGCAGCAGAGACAGTTTTAAGGGTTTGAGAATTAAATTGTCAAATAGATGAACAGTGGAAAGGAGCTTAGGCAGTGAACAACAAAGTTTTTTTGGTTAGGGATCAAGATGAGGGTTGAAGCAATTTATTAGGAAAGACCCATGAAGAGCTAGACGTCCTGACGCCGGTTTGGAGGTAACATCGACGCCAACGACCTGAGTTAAGTAATTTTTTATTATTTTGTTGTTTCTTTCTCTCATTAGAAATTGATTGTGTTATCCTATTTTAATTGATTTAGGTATTGTGTATGGATAATCAGATTTTTGTTATTATTCGGTTATTTGTGTATGAACCCATTGGGCATTATGAATTGATAATTTTAATGCGTTCATTGAATTGTTAATTTCAAACCCATTGCTAGAATTTCGATATAATTCGTAATTGTTATGTTGAAATTCATGTGTAGCGACTAATGATTCGTAATCATTAGGGATAACATAACCTAAGTTAAATGACGTTTAGTATGTGATTGTTGCCTTCATTAATTGGTTTCCCTAATTCATAATGCTACTGCCTAATTAAATCTAGAGATCTTATCCTAGGTTATTTGGTAGTTAGGTTTAATTAACGATCATATCTTGATTAAACACTACCTAAAGGAAACTAGAGTTAATTATTAACCCATGATTAATATTTGCTAGAAGAGTTTGAGAACAACAAATCAATGAAATATGTTTAATTACGGTGTAGGCTGAGATTGAACCAAAGACCAAGTCCCTATCGAATTCCCCACTTTTATCTTTTTTAGCATGTTTTCTTTAATTTATTTGTATTTGTCTAGTTTCATTTTATTTTTTTGATTGAAAAATCTAAAACCCCTAAACCTAAACACTGAGTAATTTCATTTCAACAACTTTACATACACTCTCTGTGGGATCGACCTAGACTAACTACTGCTATAGTAGTAGTATAGTTTATTTTGAATGGCATTACTACGCATTGTCAATTTTGGCATCGTTGTTAAGGAGTGCGGTGTTTTTGTTTTTGTTTGTGATTTTAATTGGTGTTTTGTATATATTTGTTCGTAATTAGTTTCTTTTCAGTTATTTCGTGATCCTTTCATTTTTTTCTATTTTGTGGTTGCAATAAAAAAAATAAAAATTTTCATAGATGGAAGTATTTTTTTTCTTTAACTCTTACTCTCAATCCTATAACCAACGTTGGACTAATCAACCTAACTTTGGTTATGGATGGGATAACCATTAGAATTACTTCCATGACAATTTGCAGGATGCACAACAAATCCCGTACAGACTAGAAGTTTCTTATCATGATTTAGATACACCTCTGGAAGAATTGATTAATGTTATGATTGCTAATACTTTACAATTCCAGCAAGATGTACAATAACAGTTCCAGCAATTCCAACAGGATATACAGTGACAGCTTCAATAGGGTATATAACAACTCCAGTAAGATACAATGTCTAGGCTCCACAACGTGGCAAGCCAAATGAGTGAGATGGCAACGAGGATTGACTACCTAGAATCATAAATGGAAGAGGAGTCATCATATCAACCCGAGGTATACCTAATCAACGTTAGTATGAAAACCTTACAGAGTGATGAGGAGCCTGAGAATTTTAAGAGCAATACTTAAGGAATTGCATGTGAAGAAGTTGAGAAGGAGCTCAAACCAGAAAAAGACATATTATTTAGCTCGAAGGTGAGTACTGAGTTCATGATTATTTTCTATACTAACTCTTCAACTTTACATAGCAAATTGGAGGAATTAAATGAGGAAGAAGAAGGCAAAGAGACATTTGAGATCTTTCTAGAAAGAATGTACTCAATAGAGATCGAAAGTATAAGGATAGGGAGGATGTTGAATGGGAATGGTGATTAACTAAGGCCTTATCCGGAATAACCTCGCGTGGAGTAATTGCATGTGCTACTAAAAGATCATAATTTTGTCACGTGAGGAAAAAAAGGAGTCCAGATAGCGACACTAAACAAAGGCGTTTCTTGGGAGGCAACTTAAGGGAAGTAAATTTCTTTTCCTTTACTTTTTCACATTAGTTTTTTTTAATGCTTGTGTGCTTTTGAATTTGTTTTTTTTTTACTCGTTTTAAGTTTTCAATCAAAATGAAAAAGAATAAAACAACAAAAAAACATTTTCTCATTTTCTATTGCTTCTAGGACTATATAGTCATGATTAGAGAATGAGATGACTAGAGAATTTGATAGCAACTTTAGCATGTACTTTTACTCTTGTGATTGGTCGATGTGTATTATCTTTAGAGGAGTAGTGACTAGAGGCAAACAAACCCGGTGAGATTTTGAGCCTTATTTAACTGACACATCCATATCAGTCTTATTGTCTTTTGATAATGTGTGACCTTTATGACATGTATATCCTAATTTTGCCTTGAATTTCTATTTAAGACCACATTTTTATCACATGCATTAACATGGATATGATTATGCATTCTTTGCTTTCCTGAACTACTTTAGCCAAATAGCCTATCTATTATATGATTTTCCTTTTTGATAAGCCCCCTTGAGCTTTATTTGCCTTTTCTTTATGTATTAGCCACATTACATGCTTTAACCTAACTAAATGTCCTTTCCAAGCCTTGAAGCTAGTGGAATATTTTGCTTTTCTAAACTACATAAGCCAACCCACTATATGATTTTCCTTTCTGATAAGCCCCCTTAAGCTTTATTTGCCTTTTTTTTGTGTATTAGCCACATTACATGCTTTAACCTAACCAAATGCCCTTCCCAAGCCTTGAAGCTAGTGGAATATTTGTTGATTTTTGAGTTTGTGGAAGTACAAAATTCTAGGTGTGGGAGTATGCATAAATGTGGGTTGGTGATAATGTTGGGATGTTATTTTATGTCTTATTATTGAAATTCCCATGTTGATATAGTTTATTTTAATTTTTATAAGAGAAAAGAAAAGATAGAAAAAGAAAGAAATAAAAGAGAAAAGCAAAAGAAAAAGAGAAAAGAAAGAAGAAAGAAGAATGTTTAAATAAATGTATCAAGGAGGAATTGCATATGTGTTGAAAAGTTGTTTATGATTAATGCATCCTCTTAAAGTTGTAATGAATGTGTTATTGTAGTATGTTGAATATGAGGTAAATGATGGCTTGGAAGGTTAACACTTTTGTGTTTTCAATGTATTGTCATCAAATGTATGAGTGATTCCTTCGGATTGGTATATGCTTCATGTGGTTTGTGTATGAGAGCTAAATTGGGATGTGAAATATAAATGTTGCATTTGTTATAGTTAACGGTACCTAGCTTTTGATGAGTGTTAACTTGTGTACTTGATGTCACATTGAGTGTTGCTTTGTTTCACTAGCTTAATGACTTTTAAGTTACTTGACCTAAATACATCTCATCTTACCTTTACCCACATTATAACCTTGAAAGTCCTTTGATTCTTGATTTTGCATGTGAATTTTAGTAGTGGAGAAATGAAATAATATGCAAAGTTATGGATTGTCATTATCATGAATGGTGTTGAGTGTAGCCCTGAATATATTTTAGTTAAACACATTTTTCGAGTCTACTATTAGAGTGCTCAGTTTTTGAAGATGGTGAATGTTAATTGATCATGAGTAAAAGCTTGGAATGTTGACTTCTTACTATGATTTTTGAAAGTCATTCATCTTTGTTTATGACTATGTACTCTTGGAACATATGGGAAATGAGTAAATGTTTTGGGTCGATGAGCTTAATTTTGATGTTTTGGCCAAGGATGGCCAAAGGCTAAATGTGGGCAAAATTGATAGGTTCTTAATTGATTATGAAATTATTCCATAACACTTAGCGATTATTGACATGAAATTGCTTAAGATATTCACTTTGACTCATATGTGATTTTAGGCACAATTTGAAAGCAAAGAAGTTAAAGTGAGTCGAAAGCTCTATATTTTTGTTGTTTTATGAAGATTTATATTCACTTATTTTCGTTGAACAAAAATGATAAATATCAGAGCAAGTAAAGATAAGAAAATCAAGATGATGAAGCTACATGGAAATTGCACGTGACAACCCCATGTAAGAACGTGAATTTAATAGAAAGCATTTTGGAATTATCGTAAAACAAAGATGGAAGGCTATAGTAGGTGGAAGCACAAAACGACAACAGAAGAAGAAAACATAAGAACAAAACACATGCAACGCTAGGAGAACATCTGCCTAAGGAGGACCAAAAACGACAGGCAGCACAACAATCTCCAAGAAGAAAACGACAACGCAATGATGAACTGGGAAAAGTTTGCGTTAAACACAAGTGTATGCATTTAATGCATACGTCTGCATTTCATGCAAGGCGTGAAACGTAGACGTAGCAGATGCAAAGAAAACGAGAGATTGGGTTTAAAGGCGTGAACAATACCAATGGACCTAAGAATAATTCACAAAATAGAGAGAACAATAGCATAGAGAGAAAGGAGGCACAGTAGAGAGCTGAGAGTGAGTCTTCGACTTGGGTTATTTTAACGAGGCTAAAGCATTTTTTTTGGGAGAAACCCATGAAGGGTTAGACATTCCAACGTCGGTTCAGAGGTGACATCTACGCCGACGACTCAGGTTAAGTGTATTTCACTATTTTTGTTGTTTCTTTCTCTCATTAGAAATTAATTGTATTATCCTATGTTAATTGATTTAAGTTTTGTGAATGAATAATCGTATTTTCATTATTGTTCAGTTATTTGTTTATTTGTAAAAAGATGATTTTGATGCTATTGGGTACTATAAAAAGATAATTTTAATACGTTTATTGAATCGTTTATTTGCAAACCCACTGCTAGAATTTCGATATAATTCTTAATTGTTATGTTGAAATTCATGTGTAGCGACTAATGATTCGTAATCATTAGGGATAACATAACCTAAGTTAAATAACTCACCGTATGTGGTTGTTATCTTGATTAATCAATTTTCCTAATTCATAATGCTACTTCCTAATTAAATATAGATATCGTATCTTAGGTTATTCAATGGTTAGGTTTAATTAACGATCATATCTTGATTAAATACTACCTAAGGAAAAACTCAGGGTAAATATTAACTCACGATTAATAGTTGCTAGGAGAAATTTGAGAACAACAAATCAATGAAAAATGTTTAATTAGGGTGCAGGCCGAGATTGAACCAAATCTCTACCGCATTCCTCACTTTTATCATTTTCCCATGTTTTCTTTAATTTATTTTTATTAGTCTAGTTTTATTTTATTTTCTTGATTGAAAAATCCAAAAACCCCCCAAACCTTAACGCCGATTAATTTCATTTCAACAACTTTACACACTCTATGTAGAATCGACCTAGACTCACTACTGTTATAGTAGTAGTCTAGTTCATTTTGACTAGCGTTATGACGCGTTGTCAAATCTCTAATATCAAAAATATTTTTCATCATCAAAAAGAGGAAGATTGTTGAACCAAGAGATGTTGCAACTGATGTTTTGATGATAACAAAATATTATGACTGCTAATAAGTTTATCACTTAGATGAAAAGCAATATAAGAACAAATAGTATATGAAAATAAAAAGAAGTGGAAGTTTTTAATTAATGAAATGAAGATCAAACCAAGAGCAAAATAAGTTCAAGGTTCATCAAGGTCAATTTATATTTTTATTATTATTTGTAATTTTTCTTTGTTAATTTGAAGTGCTAAAAGGCTCACAATACATAAACATTTCATTTCACTTTATTACGTTAGTCTTTTCATTCATCAAAATTTTTTGAAGCTTTTGGTTTTAATATAAATGCCCTCTTGATCTTTTAAAAAACTTTAGGAAATATTTTGAGAAGTGTTTAAATTATAATTACATTAAGCAAACTGAGTTTCAACATTTGAAAGTGTTAAAATCTTGTATTTGGGAGGATTGATCAACCAAGATGAGTTAGACCACTAACTGGTTAGATTTGTTAAATTTGATATATCAATAGTTTGTTGTAAAATTGGCTAATGTATTGGTCAATCAGTGTACTATATTAGTCAATCAATGTACCTACTAGTCAGCCGATATCTCAACAACTAATGATTTTAGTGTTTGTAATGCAATTTGGTCAATCAGTGCTTTGCAAATAGTTACCTCATTAATTGTAGCATCAAGAAGCATTTGGATATATTTTACATACATTTCTAACTATTTTCCAATCATTTGAGTATTATTATCTTATATTTATTTAAGCGAGTCTCTTTTGAAGTTAAGTGGTAAGGTGATGTAGTTTCAAGTTATAATAATTGACTAGGGCATTCTATTGTTATACATGAGAGTACTTAAAGTGGGATCAAGGTTACTCCACTTTAGAAGATTAAAAAAAAAATCAGATTGTATAAAAAGTTATTCGTACTTGAAAAAGAATTATAGTGATATTTTAAAATAAATTTTGGAAGTAAAAGTCAATAAGGATTGTTTGCTAAATAATCATAAATTAGTTTACTTCTCTCCCCCTATTCTCTCTAGATTATTATCTAATTGTTTGATTAATTTATATTAAATAATTTCCATATTCTCATATATATTACTTGTTTTTAACTAAAAAAATTAATTTTACAAACACTCAATTCACTCCTTTTAGGTGCCATTAAAGACTCAAGTTAATACTGAAAACCAAAGAGAGATGGATAAGAATTAGAAGAGAAGAACAGAAATGAAAACCATCGGTCAACTGAACGGAGAAAAGAGAACCAGCACAAAAAAGGAACTGAAATGTCCTTAAAACCTGATACATTAGAGTCAATTGTTTTCCAATTTAAAGAATATATTGGATATAGTTTTAACTATAGTGATTTCTGCTTCAGTTTTGAAAATGTTTTATATGATAAATCTTCAAACATTATTACATTTTCCAAATGGAAAAAGTAGCTTTAAATTTAACCAAAGTGAACACAAATTTCCTTTAGCCTCAGTTTTGTGTAAAAAAATAGAAAATCGTAAAAATAGAAATGTGAAATGTGAAAACAATTTGTTAACTACTTCAGAGTTGATTTGACTCGTCTCTTGAATTATTAGCCAAAAAAAAAAAATTACTAAAACATCAAAAGGATCACAGGCATAATTCCTGAAAAAGATGGGTTAATCTTTATACGCAAATAATCTACTAGACGATGACAGGCAAACAGAACAAGAGCTGCATATTTTGGGTCAAAACGATGTATACATAATTGCAATTTGAATATTATTAAATTTATATCCCTATATATGTACAACATGATAAAAACCCCTTACCAATAAATTACATGCTGGCAACTCTTTTAGGAATATCTGGTTCCACATCCAGTTCTCCATCAGACCCTTCAACAGTGGTCTAAAACACAAATTATGTTTATCAACCCAGAAATGTCGAGACAGTCGAAAAAGGACGATATGCAAGTGGGAATTACATACCTCGGACTTTTGTTTAGCAAGATAGCGATCCAATGATCCCTTGCCACACAGAATTTTGGCACCAGTCCCACTTTCCTCAACACCAACAGCTTCTTCGTCAACTACAACAGCATCTATAATATCATCCCCACTTCTGACATCGGGAATCTGTACATATAGAAGTTGGTGTATCTAAAGGTCAAATTTTGCTTGATGAATAAAAGCACTTCTTGTTACATTCATAATTCTGGAACAGTCTATAAGCATTCTGAAGTCCAAAGGTTAGAACATGTTTATTTCAGAAGAATGTAATTAATGTCATGCCAAAAGTTCATGGTCTTCTACACTTCTCGCACCCTTCACTCAAACAGTAGAATAGACAACAAACATGTTTCCAGCTGTCACTTATCATTGGCTGAGTTCATTGGCATGTGTGCTAGGGTCCCGTAATCTGTATAGAGAAGAAAAGGTGCTCCAACTTGAAAGAAAAACACGACATGCTGATGCTTTAATGCTGTAGTCCGATACCTATTTAACAGGAGAGGCCAAGATTTGCTTTTGATCTTGCATACAGTTCAAACGACGCTCCACACAAGGTAGCCAAAGATTTTTACATAAAACTACTAGTGTCACCAAAAATTAAATAGCAATGCAGGAAAAACAGAAATCCAGTAAGAACACCACATAAAGTCAACTCTTCTGACCTCATCTTGCATAATGCATAGCTCTAACACTAAAACAATATTCTCAGCATCACTAACCTGAAAGTAATATCGTTTTCAATACAAGGTTTTCAACAGAAGAGAAGAAATGATATACCTCGTACATAGCATCCATCAAGATATTCTCTAAAATCAACCTCAAGCCCCGAGCCCCAGTGTTTTTGGTTATTGCTTTTCTAGCAATTGATCTCAAAGCATTCTCTGTAAAATGCAGTCTAACCTGAGGAGAGAATAAAAACAAGAATATGTTTGTAGAATTATAACTACTTTCTATTCCCATAAACTGAAAACAACTGAACAAAATCGCTGAAGTCCCAGAATAGTTACCATCTTTCAGCATGCAAGACAACTTACAGAATTACCAAAAAAATATACCGTGGTACATAGGTTCACCAAATATGCTGCATATGCAATAGAAGCAACAAAAATCACTTACATCATTCATTTGGAACATCTTCATGTATTGCTTACCAAGAGCATTTTTTGGCTCAGTCAGAACCTGAGTGACAAAAGGCACATAATTTATAATCAATCGTATTAATGCATTAAAGAAACTGACAAGTTACGAACATAATAATGTTGGCCATTGGTAACATAGACTCCAGAAAACACAGTTCCGGGAACAGAATATAAACTCCAAGCATTCTAGCAAGTTCAAATGTAAATAGAGTTTAAATCTAGCATCTCTATGGAAATTACAATCAGGATGTATTTCATCATCAAACCACATACAACATGCAGATATGTAACGAACAAAACAGTTCCAGGAACAAAATATAAACTCCAAGCATTCTAGCAAGTCCCAATGAAAAGAGTTTAAATCTAACATCTCTTATTGAAATTATAATCAGACACGTATTAAGTGCATGTATTTCATCATCAAACCACATAAAACATGCAGATATGTAACACAGAAAACTGTCTTGAGAATATACCTGCACAAGCTGATTTTCAGTAAGAGCTGACAAACTGACAAGAACAGGGAATCTTCCAACAAATTCAGGTATCAAACCGTAAGAGATAAGATCACTACTTTCAACCTGCCAACAAAAGCAAGTTGAAGATTCATAAAAACAATCGAAAACTGCTATAATCAAAGAAAACTCAGAAGTGCATATGGAAAATAGAAAACGCCACAAGCAATTCTTGTCAACTTAAGATATATTTGAACTTACAGTCTCCAACAGAGATGATGTTACAGCAGCACTTGCAGCACCACCTGTCCTCATGTTTGCACGTACTGGTGCGCAAAACCCAATTGAAGAATCTTGGCGCCTGAGACAGAAACAAAGACAATCTGTTAACATCATCTATGCTAGAGTTCAGAATTTGTATACCACAAGCAATGCTTTTGTATTTTTATGCTAGTTCAACCTTTCGGAAATTGTCTTCTCCAAATCAATGAATGCACCCCCACAAATGAAAAGGATATCCTTAGTGTCAATCTGGAGAAGAATAAAAACAAGTCAAACAGTAAAAAAAGAAATAAATAGAGAAAACTAATAAAGAATGAAGAACAAAGGAAGTATGAGGCCCGATGTGATACAAGGAACAGCATATCTCATCTGATTAGAGCTACATAGGTGAACCTGGCCCTTATAAATTTCTCACCAAAATCTATAGCAACAGCAAGCAAAATTCCTTTTAACAAACAATAAATCAAAAAATTAGATGCATGCATTATATTTATGCAACATGTACCTGAATATTGTCACCTCTTGGATGCTTTCTAGCACCCTTCTCTGGAACATTGACAACCTATGTCAGTCAAAGTCAACATGAATGTGAATATACTGTCCAAATGTTAACCAAATAGAGTTGATATTTAGATTGCTGGCATTCAAATTGTTGGACTTCAAGCTGTTTGAAATCTGACATTTTATGGAGCCATAAGCGATGGAACATCCCGTAATTTCTATAGTCTATCCAACAAAAGTACATACTGTTCCTTCCAGCATTTTCAGTAAAGCCTGCTGAACACCCTCTCCTGACACATCTCTACTGATGTTAACGCTCTCAGCCTGCACAGTTAAGGAAAATATGAATGATACATATAGAGTTTTGACGGGAGATTAAGATTGAATGCATAAATACAAAGCATGAGCAACCTTTTTTGTAATCTTGTCAACTTCATCAATATAAACAATACCCTGCTGTGCAGCTGCCACATTATAATCAGCAACCTAAGACGTTATTAAGGCGTTAAAAAAAGTTAAATCAAAGAAATTGGAAAAGAAAAAATGATAGGCATCACAATGAAAACCCCAAAAGTAAATTTAAAAACATAGTCAAGTTACTCTTAACAGTACTCTTCGGATCACTATCCACTTCTTATGCCACCATTCACATATGTGGCTGCAAACACATTTGCCACCCTAGTTATTATTTAAATTTCTTCAGCCATGCATTGTATCACTTTTATCATACTTTTTACATATTCGAATACTATAGAATGGTTGCCACCTTTTTGCATGTATCGAAGGGAGTACTATGAAAATTTTACAGTGGTGAAATATCAGATGTGATTTACCACTTTCCTACCATCAACCCACTGAGTATTTCGTACTTATCATTCTTCTTGTCCTATCTTCCTTGTCTTCTTTCTCAACTATTCACAGAGATTTTGTAGTTCTACAATGAAGCAAATCCAACACCAGAGATTGAACTATCAACAATTAAATCTACCAATCCTTAAGATCCGATTTGCTTGCACTTTACCACAATCCTAAATCTGGAGGAAGTGCCTGAGATAATAGAGGTGAAAGTTTTCTAAGTAATTTGTTTCCCAATGTCACCATCAGCAATAGTGTAGCAAAAAGTTACCATTTAACCCAAAAGATTAACTTAATGGATGAGGCTCAAAAATGAATCATTTATTGTTCCAGTACACCGCTCATACTAAGCCTGAATAAATCCTAAATCCACCATAAACGAGGGCAGCACGACCTGAGAGGAAAACCTCCTGGTCACAGGCTCTAATGCCATGTTAACAAACTATTCAATCCAAAAGTTTAAGCTAGTGGATTAGACTTACGGATCATAAGTTATTCTAATGATGGCAAAATAAATCCTAAATTTATTAACTGGTAACCCCACTGATTATCTATGAACAAATATGCTTATGGTAGTTAAACCGTAGCAACAGAACTTAAAAGCAAGATAAGAAGCAGATAGTTGGAGGAGCCAAAAGAAATAAAAGAGGTAGGAAGACTAAAATTTATTCGTCAAAGGTCACCTCAGCACATAAACTCTTAACAAAATATGTGCATAGACTATGAGCAAATAGTGTGAAGTCCAGTCTTAGATTGTACGTGACACTGCATAATGTAACAAATAATCACTTTCAAGGACAATAGGCTTTCAAGTCATAATTAGTGGTAAAATCAAAATTTTAACGATGACAATTACCACAAGTAGCTTGTATAGTATGGACTCCACATCTTCCCCCACATAACCTGCCTGCATGTAGCATTTTGTGGTAATCATAACAAAATGATCAAGACTCTAGTAATAAAAACAGGTAGCTAAATGTTATGAATAGACCTGAGGAGATAAAATCAGGAAGAAGATCAACTGATAATATTGCAACAGAATTCTCTAATGCAAACTTGTGTGTATGTTGTTTGTGCATTGAGTTAAGGAAAGAGATTTTAAAGGGACTTATGATGACATTGGGTGAAATAAAATCATGTCCATTCCAAGTTAAAAGATAAAAGAACAAAACAATGGTATTTCAGTACTCAACATTACAGAGTTTTGAAGAAGATAGGACGGGGGTGAAACTTATTCTTATTTCATCACAGAACTAATAACTTCAAGTCAACATAAAACCAAAGGAGAACTAAACCCATCATGCTTAAAGCAGGCAACAAACATGTTAGATACTCTAGCTTGAATGTCTAGAGATCCAAATACTATTGATAGAAAATCAGTGATGCACACGGCTATTACAAGTAAACCGATGATCACTCACTAACCAGAGCAATGGCTGCTCCTCAGGGAAAGAATGTTTTCTTTCACTGTCAAAATATTCTCTTACTTTCTGAATGCCTTCTCTCTCCCATCCCCTCTTAGCTACCCCTCGTACAATTCTGTTATGCCTAGTGCCACCTCAGCCCATTTCTAACTAACTCTGACATCACCCTCTTTCTTCCTACGTGAATATACCCTCCATATCCTATGTTTAGTATTATTGCCATCAGCCCTAACAAGACAGGTCTCAACAAAAGGCAATATCAATAGTTTAGAAAAGCAAAAGACCAATGCCAAAACTATATTTAACTAGATGAAACAGTTAAAGTTTTTCACTGAGTTGTAGTAATACTACCCAGTCCCCGAATCATTTTATTTTCAGCTTCAAGACTCATTTTAATTTTTTTTAAAAAAGCAGTTAAATTTAACTCAATGAAAAAACAAGGACACCCCCCTACTGTACCATGAAGTCCACGCAAAGAAACAAGAAAAATATATCACAACATCTAGTTTACTAAATAAAACAGTTAACTCAAATGACAAACCAATTCCACCCTCCCCTCATCCCCCACCAATTCAAACAATGGTTCGCCTTCTTATTCCATGATTCTTCAAACTATTTGAAATCAACCCAAAGATTAAAAAAATCAAATACGCAAAACATCTCATAAGATCAGATACAAATATGTAATGAATTCCAACAACTTGCCTGAGTCAATGTAGTTGCATCGGCAATAACGAAGGGGACATTAACAAATCGGGCCAAAGTCTTGGCTATTAATGTCTTCCCTGTCCTTGAAATGAAATTGAGAGCAGTGAACAAAGGAGACCAATAATCAACAGCATCTACACTAACTAGTCAAGAACAAGATCAGCTCGATTTCTTTGTCTACTAATTAATTCCTTGTGTACAAGTTCATTGGAAACAGCCAATAAAGATAAACTAGCATAAATGTATTTTCATAAAACAGAAAAATGTACAACTCTTGGTATACAGGATGCAGTCACAATACGATGCTAACTGTCATGGATAAAAATAATGGCAGTCTTGGAATTCCTTTGCCAAACTGTTAGCAAGTAGGCAAATGTTGTATGGAGGAACAAGCGATTGGTGAATACAATGGTAAACGAAGATGAACTCTTTGTATTCAAATTCAACACCGAAGGGAATGCACAAAAACTGTTGGAAGCAGGGTCATGGCACATAATGGGCCATCCTATTCTGATTAAGAAGTGGCAGCCTAGAGTTACCTTGGACATAAGCAGGCTTAATTCAGTACCTTTATGGGTGAATATTCACAAGGTTCCCTTGGAGTATTGGTCTGCAGAAGGTATGAGTTATATTGCTAGCAAGATTGGAAAACCTTTAGGATTAGATGAGAATATTGCCTTAATGAAGAGGATTGGGTTTGCTAGAGTTTGTATAGATGTTAATATATCAATGAAGCTTCCAGATATCCTAAGAATCATGAAGCTAGATGAGAAAGGAGATCATGTAGAGGATTCACTAGGAGTAACATATATGTGGAAACCGAAGATGAAAAAAGAGAAGCACGTTAGGAAAAGAAAAGAGAAGCAAGAGGGGAAGTAGATGACTGAGGCATGTCCAAGCCAAGAGAAGGGCATCCTAGCAGAAGGAGACACACCAATTGAAGTGCAGGTTCTCCAGAATTTGACTCAGGAGGAGAATCAAGTGATTGGGCATGGGCGACAGGGCAAGAATCAGGAGGAGTACAATATGGCTAGGATTGGAGCACAAATAGTGGGGGCTAATCAAGGATAAAGAAATGGGAAACAAGTGATGAATTTGGCAAGTACTGTTCCAATAGTACATGTACCACTGACAATTGAGGATAAGGAAGTAGGATAGGAAGAAGGGACAATCGCCACTCCAGTGATGGACAGGGAGGAAGCTTTTGGTACCAAAAGTGACCCAACATCTATATCCCTGAGTTTGAATAGGAAGTATAAGAGAGAAGGGCAGGTAAAAAGAAAAAAAGATTAAGGTATCAGTATGGAATGTTAGAGGCCTTAATAGCCTAAATAAACAACTTGAGGTTAAGGAGTTTATCAAGAACAAGAAGTTAGATTTTGTTGGTTTATTAGAAACCAAAATAAAGAGGGAGCAATTGGAGAAGAGTTTATGGTTCCTAGACAAAGGATGGAGGGTAATGAGTAATCATGATCACCATTTCAATGGGAGCGTTATAATCGGCTTCAATCCTTAGAAAGTGGACGTAGTGAAGTATATTGAAAATGATCTCAGTTGATCCATTGTGATGTCTCACTAGGTCTATGATTGCAATTACAGTGTTGTATGCGGCCAATCATAAGTTCCAGAGACTACATGCTTGGAATGAGTTGGAGAAAACTAGCAATATCATGAGTCTGTCATGAACAGTTTTTAGAGATTATAAATGTACTCTCAAGTCAGAAGAATCAAGGGGTGGGAGAAGTTGGAAACAAGCAGATTGTCGAGAACTTCAAGAGATGGTGGAGATGACAGATTTGGCTGATCTGAAATGGTATGGTAACTCTTATACCTGAAACAATAAGCAATCCGAGGAATGGTTTTTGCTGAGAAAATTGGACAGATGTATGGTTAATGACAAGTGGATAGAGAAATACTCAACAAGCAGTGCTTTGTTTGATGATCCAAGTGTATTAGATCACAATCCAATAGTAGTGAAATTGCTAACAAGTAATAGGAAGAGGAAAAGCCCATTTAGGATATTCAATCACTTGATGGACACTCCTGAATTCAGAAACATACTCAAATAGGAAATGCAACGGGCAATTCTAGGTTCAAAGGGGTACTAGCTCAACATGAAGCTCAAAGCCTTGCAAAATAGACTGAAACTATTCAGCAGAAAAACATTTCAACCAGATTTAAAAGTTAAAGTTGACGCTTTGGAGGAGCTAATGAAATGTCAGAAAAGAATATTGGATAGACCAAAAGATTTGCAACTAAGAAAACAAGAATCTTCACTGGTGGAAAAGTATAATCAACTGCTAACTAGTACATCTTATGGATGAGAATCGATAGAGGGTTGCTTACAAGGGATAAGATCAAGTTCTCCATCAATACATTGAACTATGAGTTATGTAATACTGAACTGGAAAGTTTGGAACATTTGATGATTAGATGCAGGTATATTAGACAAGTATAGAGCCGAATGCAGCTTATTCTCAACATGGACAAACCAATGGACTCTTGGAGTGAAACTATTGCTTGGTTGGGGAAACTTAGATTGCATAATGCAGTTGATCTCAAAGCAATTAAGTTAAGCTAGGTAGCTTTGGTGTACTACATCTAGAAAGAGCATAATTGCAAAGTTTTCAAACAAGAAAGTAGAAGTGTTGAGATGGTATTTTAGGACATTTTTCTGCACTACAGATTGGCCATGTTAGCAAGAGGAATAGCAGCAAATCTGACGAGTAGTATGAAGAGAAGACGAGGATTGGAGTAGCACTGGTTTATGTGGTCTCATCGGTATCCCTTAGATTTCAAGATATAGACGATTACTAGGAACCATAACTCTATGTAATTTAGATCTTTTGGATTCTTCTAGAATTTTTGCACTCTAGCCTGTATTTATATTTATTTAATGAATTAGGAATGTTGAAACTTCAGATTCGGTATAGTTTCGTTTTTAGGTTTAATTGGTAGAAATTTAGGTTTAGAATTTCAAAGTTTAATATGGCTGAAATTTAAGTTTAAGATGGGTGGAATTTATGCTAGGTTTATTAGAATTTAGTGAGGAACACAAATAATGAAGGAATCACTCATAGGGTCTAAGAATCACTCTTAGAAAAAAGCATCACAACACCTAGTTGAAAGCTCAAGTTTGTAAGAAAATTTTCAAATTGCTTGTCAATGAAGGACATAATATACACATATTTATAGAGAAGTTTTTAGAACCTTTATTCTAATAGGAAAGGATTTCTAACAAATTTAAATCTTATTCTAATAAAAATTCTATAAGTCTTAAATAATTAGGATAGCATATCTAAAAAAAACAACACATTTAACTTGCTACTACTTCCTATCTAATAAGAAATCCCAACACAATCTAAATTTCAGCTCTATTCTTTAATTTCAACTCAATTCTCAACCCTCATCCCACCAAATTAAAGCTTGTAGTTGACTAATCTTTCCTCTTTTATTTCTTTTATAGACTTTAAATTCTTTTGCATCAATTCTCCTTGGCTTGTCTGAAGTCATCCTCGATGTAAAATGTGATAAATTATGATTATATAAGTTTGGATTCAACTTCTAAAATCCAAGTATTGTTAAAAATCAATCTTCCTTTCTACTTGTCAAGAAATTGTCCATATCCTCCATCTCTTGTGGCTATGATTTATTCGTCAAGAATAACCTCTATCTCCTCTTTAAGATGGAGAATGGTTGGAATTCTCACAGCTGTAGGAGATTGCATATCATCATATCCATGATAAATAGTTAAGTCTGCAAAATTAAAAATAAGACTATTTCCCGTGTCACTTGGTAATTCTAAAACTAATTCTAAACATAAGCAATAGTACTTATCTTATTAATGATCTTACAAGATCCAGCATTACGTGAATAAAGTTTCTTATATATTTTTGTTTGAAAAATGCTCTGGATGAATCCTAAACATCACCATATCCCCTTCATTGAATTCCACCAAATGATGATGCTAATGAGCATGTTCTTTATACGACAAGTTGCTAGTTATTATCTTTCACCGTACGTCATCAAAGATGTCCTTCATGTGTTGTGTAAAGCCTCTAGCTTCGATACTAGCTTGTGTTGTTTATGGTAAAGGCACTAGGTCAATAAGCTTCTTTGGTTGAACTCCCTAGACTATCTCAAAAGGACTTACTAGTTGACCTATTTATAGAACTATTGTCATTCTGTCATAGGAAGAATTAGGTCTCAATTTTTCACAGTCTCTAACAAAACAACTTAACAAGTCCCCCAAGCTTCTATTCACCACCTCCATTTATCCATCGGTTTTAGGATGAAAAGAATTTGAAAATTAAAGCTTAGTGTTCAATGTTTTCCATAAAGTTCTCCAAAAATTACTTATAAACTTCACACAACCAAAGACGATAATTAAAGGTAATTCATAGAGACGTACAACCTCTTTGAAGAATAGTTTAATAGTATGGACAACATCGTAAGTCTTGACCAATATATTTGCAAATGGTTTCATTGTCCATACTATTAAACTATTCTTCAAAGAGTAATGAAACCACATGGCTTCTCTACAATATAGGCATCAAGAACATATGTATTACTTCTTGTAGTCAAATGCACTAACTTGCCATCATTGTCAAATTTGGACTTTGCAAATGCACTAACAACTTCTACTTATTCATATGCTTTGATAAATTCTCATCTTAATTCAAATCTATTTCTCCTTCATCACCCACTATAATAAAATCTTCATCAATAGCACGAATGATATCATCAAGTTTTGAATTAACAAGCTTCATAAACCGAAGTAATTGTGGGTTGACCTTTTTAACTCTATGTTCAATTATTTTAGCTTCTTGTACTATTCTTTCGGCCTGTTTCCTTGTTGTTTTAGTCTATTGTTCTTGTGTTTTGATCTGTTGCCCATGGGTTTCAACCTATCGTTTTGGTGTTTTAAACTCTTTTTCAAGCATGTCAGCTTCTTGTTTTAAGTGTTTCAACTTGTTATTTAGTTTTTCAACTTTTGGGTTTGCCAAAGAATCCACTTGGTTCTACTTTTTATCTTTAATGCTTTGATCATCTCCCATTATCAAACTCTCCGTGTGATGAAATACTTAAAAATCATCTATATGTAAGCTCGAAAATTCTAATTTATCAGTTGACGAGGAGTTGCCAACAGTCTCAATACCTATAACAAATACTTTCTTTGAGGTAGTGCCCATTAAATTAAGGAATCCAAATTGCTAAATAATTTTTTAGCAAAGATTTTCCCTTGTTCTATGTGTTGTTGATCAATATCAATCCCTTCATCTTGCTTATTACCACGTTCTCCATGTTTAGCATCATGTATAGGTTGTTGGATTGCATAATTTTTTCTGGCGGGTGTTTTGAATTGTAGAGAATGTATGTCAAGGCTATTTATCCTCTCCAAAATTTGTCGAACATGTTTTCTTATGGGAGTTGTTACATGTAAGTTGGTTTTTGGAACACCTTGTGAACGAGGATTATCGATGCCCAATTTCTTTGCAATATTCAAAAGTATTTCATCTTGCTCTAGGTTGCTGAATATTCTTCTATACACCCTTCCATTACATGTCACCATTGTGAATCAAAGCTCTGATACCAAATTGAAGTAGGACAAATAGAAGCATAACTAGCAGCTAAAAATCACAAAATTAGGAAATTTGGTTGATATTAGGCTTTTACAATATCAAGTTTTAGGTTTGAATTTCGACTAAGAATGCTGAAATTTCAGATTTGGTATAGTTGGGTTTTAGCATACAATTGCTAAAAATTTAGGCGTCAAATTTTGGGGTTTAATATGGATGAAATTTAAATTTAAGATGGGCGAAATTTATGTTGGGTTTCTTGGTATTTAGTGAGGAACACAAACAATGAAGAGTAGGAAATTGGGAATCACTCTTAAGTCTAAGAATTACTCTTACAAGAAATCATCACACCTTCTGATTGAAAACTCAAGTTTGTAAGAAAAATTTCAGATTGCTTATCAATAAATGGCTGAATATACACATATTTATAGAGAAGTTTTTACAACCCTCATTCTAGTAAGAAATGGTTCCTAATAGATTTAAATCCTATTCTAATAAAAATTATATAAATCCTAAACAATTAGGATAACATATTTAAAATAGAATAACAAATTTTAACTTACCAATACTTCCTATCTAATAAGGAAACCTAACAATCTAAATTTCAACCCCTATTTTTGATGTCAACCCGATTCTCAATCCTCATCTCACTAACTTAAAGCTTGTGGTTAACTAATCTTTTCTTTTTTATTTCTTCTATAGACTTTAAGTTCTTTTGCATCAAGAGGTTTAGCTTATTGAAAAGTCATGTTAAGGTCAACAACAAATTACCTGAACCTGTAGGGCCCATTAGAAGAATATTGCTTTTCTCAAGTTCAACTTCACCATCTTCCCAAGCATTTGTTGTGTTGTTATTAGAATTGACAATAGACCTAGCTTCCCAATTTCCAACGAGTATGAAAAAGATTAGGATCCTTGAAATAGAAATGATAAAATAGTATTGCAACTGAATATGCAAATAGAATTCATTGAATTATGATCTTATGATTACGTAGTACTTTTCTGCACTTCATATCTAATCAAAGAAATATAAAAAGAAGAGCCAGATTGGCTGCCAACCACTTAATGTGGAAGAAAATGAAAAGTCAAAGGCTCACCCCATTGGATAAATGTTGACGCATTTAGACAATTGTGACAAGAGGGAAAAGAACAGAAGAAGAAAGGACCCGATGTAATAACAGGACTGATGGAAACAAAGAGCGAAGCAAATATTATTAGTAATCAATTTTACATAGGCAAATTGAATCTGATGTTTCCATATATACTAAAATAATCAACAGACAAATTGTATGCTACAAGATTGATGGTTAACTGTTACTTATCTCTTCCTTATATGGTTGTTGCAACTGTGTTATGTAATACTTAGCTATTAATTACATAAGATCCCCTATTACAATAACAATCATCTACGATTTTGGATTAACCCCATGAGAAGATCCAAGGCAAAAGCACAAAAATCGTTGTTTAGAAACAATGACACATAGACCTCTCTAAAAACCAGGTCATTCAATCCAGAAGCAAAATCAGTTACAGGATCTGTGTAAACCATGAAGACAAACACATAGTCACTCTATGGATTGGATTCATGTCTGATTTTGGTTTATTTCCCCTTTTAAGTCATCCACACTGCCAGCGAACTCAAGAACAGAACAATGAAAGTAAGCAGCTCCCGCAAAACCATAACTCACCGTTTTTCAATGGAATCTTGGTAGATCCTCTTGTAGTGATTGTAGACTGCAACAGACAGCACCTACACCAAGACAAGTGAGATAAAAACAGAAAATAACCCAGAAAAAGAGTACAACAATATGTAATACAGACATTGATACCAGTATTTAAACAAAGAAGAAATAAAGGGGAAACAATAAAGGGATGCGGTAAGTGGGTATGGACTTTGCAAGACAAGCACGACAGACTACCAACGATTGCAAAGGTATCAATTTCAAGTTTCAGTACAGAGTCCTATTTTCTTCTGCAATTTCAGAAAATGTCTTAACAAGAAACAAAGCCTATTCTTCTGATAACCAACAAGCATTAATTGCCCAAAAGAAGTAGAAGTATTAGCAAAATTTATTGCCGCTTTAGTCTTCTCAGGAGTCCGGTTCACTGAGAAAGTTTCTAAGACAACAAAACATATGAAGAATAATTTTTTATTAAAAAAAAAACAAGATTCTTGTAATGTTAACGGCCAGCAGACAAGATCTTCCTTGTTCAACTGATTTGCTTTGAGCTCCCATATAGGGAAGCCAAGTTTTAATCATGGAACGCATAAACCACTATTTAATGACTAACTTTAGTTGCATTTGACACTTGCAAAAATGCATAAGCAATCACTCCGATTACAGAACAACAGCAAATATCAAAAAGAAAAAATAAAAAATAAAAACCTTCTTAGCCCTCTCTTGTCCAATCACAAACTTGTCCAATCCCCCACAAATATCCTTTGGTGTTGGGAACTTATTCCCCAAATTGGAACCACCCCAACATCCATCATCCTTGTTAGGGCCACCTCTACCTCCGCCACGTATCACATTCAACCCACTCTCGTTGACCCGAATCGTAGCAATCCCATCTCCGGGAGGTTGCCACACCTCCGGCGGATCCCCATAGCCCGACCCACCACTATTTCCACTTAATTTCGCGTTAAAGTCATCAACTAAACGACCTCTCCGTTTCCAGTTCTCCGAAAACTGAATACCTCTATAGACAAAGTAATATCTGAACTGAGACACCGTGAACGCAGCCGCTTGTTTCGAGATATTCGATCTGAGTACAGCAGCCATGAGAGTCACGGGTAAAATGATGAATAGCGAGGTAATCTGAAACTGAGAAAATGGGGTATCTATTAGGTGAAAAGATACGTAGATTGTTGGTTGGTTACTAAAAAAAAAGGAAACAGGGGACAGCAATAACAATGTTCTGTTATTCAGTTCCTTTGTTTAGCTTCATGTATGGACGTAGAATTAGAAATGGTGGAGAAAAATATGTAATGAGGATTAAAGAGATAGCAATCGAGTAGATTAGGACTCTCCAAAGCTCAATCTAAAACTGTCCTAGAAGTATCGACTTCTGTTAAAGAGCACAAAGGATTCGAGCATTTACGTAGC
This sequence comes from Erythroxylum acuminatum, assembly GCA_026284645.1. NCBI lineage: Eukaryota > Viridiplantae > Streptophyta > Magnoliopsida > Malpighiales > Erythroxylaceae > Erythroxylum > Erythroxylum acuminatum. The sequence goes on along the minus strand of JANKOD010000006.1, from coordinate 14,546,232 downwards.
GTTTGGTTAGGACTTGTTTTTTTTTTATTTTATTTTAAATTTAATAAAAACTTTTATATTTAAATTTTTAGTTTTTGTTTTTAATTTTAATTTTTTTAGTTTTTAAAATTTACGGAAAATTATAAAAAGCGGTTTTATTTTTTTGTTTTTATAATTTGATTTCCTAGTTTTAAAATTTTATGGAAAATTATGAAAAGTGGTTTTTATTTTTTTATAATTTGATTTACCATCAACTAAATGTATATTATTTAATGTATTAATTATAAATAATTTAATATTATATTTAGTTAATTAAAATTATGAATAATTTTAGTTATTTAATTAAGTTAAAGAAAAATAATTTAATAATTATTATAATATATAATTATCATTAATAATAAAATGTAACTATATTGACTTTTTATTTTTATTTAAAAAATATAAACTAAAAATAGAAAACGAAAATTAAAAACCTACGATAATAAATAGAAGTAGAACTAAACGGCTCATTAATTAAAATTCTAACATTTTTAAACATTCAAGTGCAACTTAAAAGTTTCTTAAATATTCAAAACAACCCTTAACGTTAATTCTTTCATTAAATATTTTTATTTATTTATTATTTTTTAAGACTCCATTGTCACTTATATAATTTATCTCGCGTGGATCTAATAAAATATGTAAATATAAACTAAAGTAATTAGTCTTTTTAACCCAAACATTATTTATCAAATTTCCTAATATCTTGCTTAATTTGTATACATAGAACACAACATACCCGGTTAAAGAAACTCAACTGCAGCCCCGAATTAATTTTTCTATCTCTATAACAGCAACAACAACATTACAGGAAAATTTTCACTGAGATGCAGAGTTTTGAGAGGTCTGGAAGTATACAGTCTTACTCTTAACTATTAGAAAAATTGTTTTCGATAAATCACATAGAAGGAAAAAAGTAAAAGATAGGAAGAAAGACCGAAAAAAAGCAAATTACTGTTTAAAAATGATAAAAGTGAAAAATATACACAAATAGCTGCATTAGAAATAATAATAAAATAGAATAAGAACAAAGAAATTCACATTATAAAATATAAAGATAACGAGATAAAAATGATAATAATAAAAAATAAAAATAAAATAAAATAAAAGATAATACTAATAAAATAAGTAAAAAAAATAAACAAGCAAGAAAGATAATAAATAAATAAATAAAAGAAACAAGTAATTAAAAAAACTTAACTAAATTGACTAAGGGGGAAATACTAAAACTAAATATAATACACAATAATCTAAAAAAGGTTCGAAAGACCTATGAAAAATGACCTCTCTATGTAAGATCATTTTCGTAATATCCTTTGTCTGTATCTTAGTTTACCAAAGCTTCTTATTAATGGTCAAGTTCTTGGTGAGTTCTAGCAGTCATATCATTCCTCATCACCTCTCTCTAATTCTTCTTAGGTCTTTCTCTCTTTTTCTTATATTCCATAAGGATAATCTTCTCGCATTTTCTCACTAGGGCATTAGGATGTCTCCTTTCAATATGTCTAAACCACAAGCTTTGACTCACTTAATTTACTATCAATATTAGTTACCCTTAATTTGTCTCTTACCACTACATTCTTGATTTTATCTTTTCTTGTAAAGTTTCACTTCCAACGGAGTATCCTTATCTTCGTCACCATTAACTTATAACTATGCACCTATTTGATGGGCCAACACTCTACCGTATATAGCATGGTCAACCTAATCGCTAAATGGTAGAATTTACCTTTTAGCTTAAGTGGTATCCTTTTGTTACATAAAGCTTATGATGCATCCCTCTATTTAAGCCACCCTAATTAGATATAGTGAACCAATCTCTCTCCCCTAACAACTGTCATTACTATAGATATAGACTTTACAACCAACTTGTCGGACATGTTCTTCTTACAAGACAAAGAGAAGAAACCCAAGTTTAGCATCAACAACCACGTAGACCTTCTTATCAATATTCTCAAAAGAATTGACGGTAGGTCACTATGAATAAGCATGCGCTTGTTGTCTCTAGTTCACCATTGTTCGTAACCACTCCATATAGGAAGGGCTCTACTTCTGTCATGGACCCCTCCTCCATCGTCCAAAATTCACCCTATGGTGACGGCTCTTAATGGGTACAAGTGACTCTATATAGTGTGCGTACATTCCATATGTGTGTGCTCTATTGTCTTCATGGAGCAAGAAGGAGAATGATTAAAATGAAGATAAAACAAGAAAATGCCAAAAGAATGAAGAATGACAAAACTATGGCCACAAGATGTGTCTCATGACCATTGTCATGGCCGTAAGACCTAAGTTTGTCATAGGCGTGACACACCGAACATGACACTAGGTGTCATTGGTGTCTTAGTGTGTCATGCCCATGACTTGCCACTTGTCCCAAGTTTAAACTAGTTTTTCACTATAAAGGGATTGTTTTGTGATGGTAGAAACATAGGCGGGCAAATTAGGTTTTTCTTCATTTTTCTCTTCGGTTTTCAATAAGAATGGAGGCGACAGAAGCTACTTCTTGGAGACTCATAGAGAAGATGGAAGGTTAACTTCCCAACACCAATTTGAAGGTGAAATTGATGCCCAGAGTGCACGGTTAAGCTTATCTTATCTTTGTTTAATATTGAATCTCTCTTTTGGAATTGTTTAGGTTATCCTTTGCTTAATTGATTTGGGTATTCATGTATTGATAATTATACTCTCATTATCGTTAGATTATTTATATTGTGAACCCATTTCTATAATTGTTAATACAATCCGTAATCATTGTATTTGGATTCATAGCTAGATTATTCAATATAATTTGTAATTGTTATACTGAGATTCATTTGTAGCAACTAATGGTTTCAAATAATTAGGGATAACTTAACCTAGCTTAAATAACCTGAGTTTATATGGTTATTGCTTAGACTGGTCCATTTTCCATAACCCATTTCTATAACTATTAATACAATCCGTAATCATTTTATTTGGATTCATAGCTAGAATACTCAATATAATTCGTAATTGTTATACTGAGATTCATTTATGGCAACTAATGGTTTCAAATCATTATGGCAACTAATGGTTTTTGATTTTACTTGTTGTTTTGTGTATATATTATTTATAATAATTTCTTTTAGCTATTTTTTGATCTTTAAATGTTTATTAGTGTTGGTGCATGGTAGTGACGAGATCTCCTCATAGATAACCTGTACAAACATCTCAAGGAACTCGATGTGGTTTGTCTGAGTATGAATCCTCTAGGGGTGACAGACGAGTAAATCATGTTGAGGGCTCTCCCATTCTCACTAAAAGATGCAGCAAAGGATTGGTGGTTTAATCTACCTGTTAGGAGTGTGAATACATAAATAGAGATGAAGCAGTTATTTTTAGAAAAATATTTTCCAGCATCAAAGACATCAAATATTCAAAAGGAAATGTGTGGCATAAAGCAACATAATGGAGAGTCCCTTTACAAGTATTAGGAGTGCTTGAAGAAGTTGTGTGCTAGTTTTCACACTATAACATTCCAGAGTAACTTCTTATCTAGTATTTCTACGAAGGATTGTTACCTATAGAGAGGAGTTTGGTTAATGAAGCAAGCAGTGGAGCATTGTGTGAAAAGACTCTTATGGAGGCTCATATTTTGATTGAGCGAATGGCCCCTAACACTCAATAATTTAGCATTCGTAATGATGTTCGTCATGTAAACGAGGTAAATACTTCATCCTTCAAACATCATTTATATGAACTAACATCTTTTGTTAGAAAACTTACAGTTGGACAGGCACAGGTAAAGGCATATGGAATATTTAAAAACATGATCCATCTGACTGATGAGTGTCTGACATTACAAGAGGGAAGTATGGAATACATAAATGTTGCAGGAGGGAATTTTCCTAACCAATATAACCTGTTGACAGCAACGTATCGTAACTCTATGTAAAATAAACTAGACCTACAATTGTAATAGTGGTGAGTCTAGGTCAATCCCCTAGAGAGTGTTCGGTTAGCTTTTGAAATGAAATTAATATGTGTGTTTAGTTTTTTTTTGTTGGGGGGGGGGGGTTGGTTTAAAATAAGAAAATAAAATATAACTAACTAACTAAAGCTAATTAAAGAATGAATGCAAAAATAATGAAAGTGGTGAATTCTCTAAGAGTCAAGTTCTTTAGTTCAATCTCAACCTACACCTAATTAAACATATTTCATTGATTTGTTTTTCTTTTATCTCTCCTTGAACTATTGGTCGTAGATTAACAACAAGCTTTGTTAACCCCGATTTTTTCTTAAGTCGTAGTTAATTAAAATAAGCTATTAATTAACCTTAACTATCGGGAAACCTAAAACAAGCTCTCTTAGCTTATTCAGATAGTCGCATTACAAATTAGGAAAATAGACCAATCTAAGCAACAACCACATACGCTCGAGTCATTGAACCTAGGTTATGTTATCCCTAATGGTTACGAACCATTAGTCGCTACAAATGAATCTCAAAAATAACAATTACATGTTACATTGAAATTCTAACAATAGGTTCTTACCTAAAAACAATCAAATAGAGCATTCAATCATTCTTACACAAGACCCAAACATAAAACATAGGATAACACAATCAATCCTTAAGAAGAGAAAAAAATAACAAACTTAGTGAGAAATACGCTTAATTAGGTTTGTCGGCATTGATGTCACCTTTGAGCTGACATTAGGAAGGTAGCTCTCTATGGGTCTCTCACAGTTGAGAGCTTTGCCCCTTCTTCTCATATTCTCTCAAAGCTTCCTCTTTTCTCAGTCGAAAACACCAAAACCTTTCATAACTTTCAGCCATCTTCCCTCATTTTGCTTTATACTAAAAACTAGGTTAAAAATAGATGAGGGTGTATCATAGGTGTGACATGGGCTATCACACCCGTGCATGGATTGTCACACCTGTGCATGGATTCTCACCACCATGAATGGGTATGTCACAGTGGTTACAAACCCTCTCACAATAGTGAGAGGTGTCGCATAGGCATAAGAAGTTTCTCACGCCTATGCAACCTCATGCATGACCGTGAACATCTCATACCTTCTTCTTCTTTGATATATCACATCTTTCTTGGCATTTTCTTGTCTTCTCTTGCATTTAATCTTCTTCTTCTTGCTCCATGAAGACAAGTGAATGTGAATCTTTAGAAAATGGCTCAAATATAGTGCTTTTGACTCACTTTAGCCCTTTCGCTTCCTAATTGTGCCTAAAATTACATATGAACTAAAGTGAGTATTTTAAGCACTTTCGTATCATTAATCACTAAGTGTTATCGAATAAATTCATAATCAATTAAGCATATATCACCCATACTCCCAAACGTATAACCCAGGTAGGAGAGATCATCCCAACTTAAATTACGAGGGGCATAGGCAACAAAACTACTTCCCAAGTTGGCCACAAGGAGCACAACAATTCTAACCAAGACCACAAGCTTCTTCATCGGATTTAGATACATCTTTGGAAGACTTGATTAAGTCCATTGCTAATAACACTCTACAATTTCAGCAGGAAGTAAAATCAAGCTTCCAAAACTTGGAATGCTAAATGGATCAGACGGTAGTAAGGATCGATCGTCTAGAGTCACAAAGTGGAGGAAACTACCATCACAACCGGAGACGAATATGAAGAATGTTAGTGCAATCACCTTTGGGAGTAGTAGGACGCTTGAGGACCCTTAAAAAATTACTCAAAGGATGGCTAATGAAGAAGACATTGAAAGCGAGCTCGAAGGAGAAAGGGATAAGCCATCAAGCTTAAAGGTAAATGCTAAATTTCCAATTGTTGAAAAGACTAATCCTCTGCCTTTTCCTAGTAGGTTAGCGAAGTTAAATAAGGAGGATAAGGATAAAGAGATCTGAGAGACCTTTTGGAAGGTTGAGGTGAACACCCCATTGTTAGAAGTGATCAAGCAAATGCCGAGGTATATGAAATTCCTTAAGGAATAGTGTACAAACAAGCAAAACTTAAAAGGTAATGAAAGGATTAGGATGTGTGAAATTATTTCTGCAATTTTTAAAAAGAAAATACCTCCTAAGTGTAAAGACCCAGGCATGTTTACTATTCCTTGGAAAATTGGTAACAATGAGATTAAACAAGCCATGATAGATTTATGAGCATCAATTAATGTTATGCCTCATTCCATGTACACTTCTTTAAATTTCAGACCACTAAAAGAAACTAGTGTTGCCATACAATTGGTTGGTCATTTTAATGCTTACCTAAATAGGGTGATTGAGGATGTGCTTGTGTAGGTAAATGAGCTAATATTTCCTTCTGACTTTTTGTGGTTGACATGAATGATGACACTTCCCATAATCCAATACCTATCTTACTAGGGAGGCTGTTCTCAACACGACCTAAACTAAGATAGATGTTCATAAGGGTAACCTTATGACGGAATTTGATGGGTAAGTTACTAGTTTCAATATTTTTGATGTTATTAAACACTCCCATAATGACCACTTCATTTTTGCAAGTAATGTGATTAACCTTTCAAAATAAGAAGATTGTAAGTAGAAACATACAAATAAACAAAAAGCAATTTCCATAAAAGAGAAGACCAAAGCTTTAAATGTCTCATAAAAAAGCTTTACCATTGATCAAAAAGTGCTTCTTTATTGTGCTAAATATAAATTGTTTCTGCATGAATGTTGTCCTTATTGAGTCGATCCTTTTATGAAAGCTGATGTTTTTCCTTATGGTGTAGTAGAGATTAAAATTTTAAAAACAGGGAAAACATTACATGTAGTTGGTCATCGACTCAAGCCTTATTCTGATGAAGGTCAACTAGAAAATGCCAAAGTCGTGATTCTTGGGGATCAAACTTTTGTAACTTGATGAGAGCAATATGGAGATGAGCCAACAACGGTAAACAAAGGCGCTACTTAGGAGGCAACCTAAAGGAAGTTGTTTCTTTTTATTTACATTTTTGCATTTACTATTTTCATTAAATTCTCCATTTCTTACATTTGATGTTACATTGGGGACAATGTAAGTTTTAAGTGTGAGGTGGGGTCATTAGTTTTTTTGTATGTTTTTGAGCTTAAGTGTTGCTTATGTGGAAACTTTAGCATGCACTTTTACTCTTATGATTGGTCAACAAGCATTATTTTTAGAATAGTAGTGACTAGTGGTAGACAAAAGCCAGTGAAATTTTGAGCCTTATTAGACTACCACTTCCACATCAGTCTCATTGTCTTTTGTTTATGTGTGACTTTCTTAACATTTATATCCTGAATTTGCTTTGATTTTCTATTCGAGGCAACATTTTTATCACATAAATTAACATGGAAATGATATAGGCATTCTTTGCTTCATAAGCTACATTAGCCAAATAGCTTACCTATTAATATATTTTTTCCTTTGTTAAGCCCCTTTGAGTTTTAATTGCCTATTATTTTTGTGCTAACCACATTACATGCTTTAAACCTAACCAAATGCCCTACCCAAGCCTTAAATAAGATAGTGGAGCATTTGTTGATTGTTAATGAATGTGGATGTACAAGAGTATAAGTGTGGGGTGGATGGTCATAATTATTGGGATGCTATTTTATGTCATTTAAATGAAATTCCCATGGTAATGTAGCTTCTTTCATTTTCTTATTAAAAAAAGGGGAAAAAGAAGAGAAGAGAAAAAGAAAATAAAAAACTGATGATGAAAAAAAATGATTGAATAAAAGTATTAAGGAGGAAATACATTTGTTCTGAAAAGTTGTTCATTTGGTTTCTCATCCTAAAGTTATATTGAATGGGTGAATTGAGTATGTTGCTATTGTGCAAGTTTAATCTTATAAAACCCTCAATATTTCACAAGCGCACGGGTTATAACATAGTATATAAGGTGTCGTTCCTGCTAGGAATTAGTGAACTAATCGAATACTAATTTATCTAAGGCCTAAAAGTGTAATTAAAAAAGAAAATAAAAATGAGCAGAAAATTAAGTAATTGAATATGGATAGATTGAAGGTGAAATTGTAAAATTAACATAAGAAATAAAAAATGAGCACAACTAATTAACAATTAAAAATTCATGCTAGGAAGATTAACCAATTATAAGAGAAGGGTATTCATCCTATCATCTAATGCCTTAATCACTTCTGAATTAATTCAGTATCGATCCTAGAAGTTCAAAGGGTGATTACTTTCCTTCGAGCTATAATCATTTAACCCTAAATCATAAACCCTAATTGAATTGCATCATGGAATTTGCAATCTCTTAATTAGCAAACAACCCACTCATCCAATTAGATTTTAAGCACTCTAATAGACAATCAGGTCCATACATGAGATCTCTCTTCGTATAAAATACTGATTTGATTGTTTACGTGATCTATTAGATTGTTTAACTCTCATTACTCATTCTAATCATTTTACTATCGGTTTACTCTCTCGATTTAATACTAAAGCATGCAAATACAATAAACAATCTTGAAACCAAACTCACTAACATCAAAAGTAATCAAATTAACATTGATTCAAGAATAAATCTCTTTTAGAACATCCTTAAACCCAAATTCATCATCATCACATCCAACTTATACATAAAAAGGAAAGAAATAATAAAATGGAACGATGAATGTAACTTGGAGTAGACTGGAATGGCAACTGATATTTGTAGGTTGCATGATATTTTAGTAGGTAGTTTAGTATGTGTTTAGTTGTTAAATTGAATGATTAGCACATGTTTAGGTTAGGATTATGTTATTTAGTTAGATATTTGTATTTTAAGTGTTTTATGGGTTAGAGCATGCTATTGAGCTTAAATTTTGAGTATTTGAGTGTCTTGATGTGTTAGTTTTTTAGATCAAATATCAAAGAATAGAGAGAATTCAGAGGAAACCTGGAGTAAGGCCCAAGGCTACGATTATGACAGAAGTATGGTGGTTAGCCATATGCCACGATCGTGACGGGGAGCAAAAATTAAGTGCCACGATTATGGCACTATGGGCTACGATCATGGCTTGTGCGATAACAAATGCAGACCGTCTTCTAAAACACTACTCTTTGAGGGATATTTCAGACTTTTGGGCTTGGGTAAACCCTAATGTTTTCCATAAATGGAAAAGATATATAAAGAAAAGAATGCAGACCTAAAAGGTAGCTCTAACTTTTGCCATTTTGGGAAAACTCCAAGAAGAAAGAAGAAGAAGAAGAGAGACAAGAGGAAGAAAAGGAGAGAGGAGTGGGCTTCTGCTATTGCTACTTTCCCAAGCCATCTCAACCTTGTCCAAGGGACATTTTCTTTTCATCTTGTTATTTCTTTTCTTTGAATGTGTAAGATGGATATGATAATGTTGATGGATTTGGGATTGATGATGATGTTCTAACTTTTCTTTAGGGATTTAAACTTGATTCAATGTTAATCTAATTGTTTTTGTGTTAATTCAATTGGGTGTTGTGATTATTTGTTGTAACTTCATGCTTCGTTAATAAATGGAGAGAGTGAAACGAATGCAAAACGATTGGTTTGGTTAATGAGAGTTAATTGACCTAATAGATCATTTAAATAAAAAAATTGGTAATTATAAGAGGAGGAATCTTATGTGAGGACTCGATTGTTTAATAGAATGCGTAAAATTTGATTAGGTTATGGGCTGATTGTTAATCGAGAGATTACATGTTCGATAATGCAACTTAATTAGGGTTTATCAATTAGAGCTTAGTAATTATAACTCGAGAGAAAGTAATTCACCCTTCAATATTTAGAACCAACACCACATTAAAACAAAAGTGATTAGGTTAGCATTGATGATAGGATAAATCCCTTTATCATAATTTGGTAATTGTTCTTGTGTGATTTCTCGTTGTGAATTTAGTTGTGATTAATATTCAATATCATTTATGTTAATTTTAAAAATTACTTTTTTTATCAATCATCTTCGCGTATTTTGTTAGGCCTTGTTTTCCTTGCTTAAATTATTTGCTTAATTATTGTGTTATAATTGCTTAATTGGTTTATTATATTTGGTTAATGGTTTAAATTTTTAGAATTTGTTTTTAGTTAGAAATTGAAAGAAGAAATAGAAATTTAAGTTGAATTGAAGTGTTAGGTGAAATTAGAATTAATGTGGTGTGTTAGGTGGAGTAGTAAATGGCTTGTATTAAATGAAGAAAGAATTAGAAGTTAGTTAGCTTAGAACTAAATAGGAAAGAGTTAGTTGGAGGAAGTTAGAAGCCAACTAAGGGCATAGTTGGAAGAAGCCTTTAAGTGAGGGGCAAAATAGGAAGTCCAAGAGAAGAAATAAAAGACAAAAATGTGAGAGGGAGAAAGAAGAAGTCGTGGAGAGTGAGAGAAGAGGAAGAGAGTGCGTGGAGAAGAAGAAGAAGAGAAGAAAAAGAAGAGAAAAAGGAAGGAAATCTAAGAGAAAAAGGAGAAATTTGTGGAAAAAGAAGAGATTCAAGGTTCTAAGGTAAGCTTCTTTCATTTTTCATCTTGCTTTAGTTGAGGAATGTCTTGAGGTTGGATGAAGGAGAAGCTTAGAGAGAGAAAGTGGTAGTGAAGAAGAAGATGAATAGTGTTTTCCTAGGGTTTTTGGATTTTTCTTCT
>JANKOD010000006.1:14484108-14509102 GCA_026284645.1 Erythroxylum acuminatum | reverse complement strand
CCTTGTGTTATATGCACCTTAAATATTTTCAATTATAAATTAGATAAACCAAGTACAGTCATCTCAATCCAACAAGACAACTCTTTCTTCCCAAACTGACAAAATGTCAAACAGTTTAACGACATTACCAGCTAACTAACAATCAACTAGTGCTCTTCTCACAAAAACGGAGATATTGATCTTAAACAGAAAACGCACCTGTTGAGGAGCATTATAACCGGGAGGCACCCTAAACACATCACTGTCCAGTGGCATATCCCGGGACAAGTCATCGTTCCTGACATAGCTGCTTGTTCTTCCACCATTAGAGGCTTCCAAAACACTCAGTATCAAACCCAAAACAAGAGCAATATTAAGATCAAAGCCCCTCGTCGCCATTCCCTTAAAAATGAAAATTCGTGTAGTTGCTGGAGAGTCTAGACTCGTTTCAGTAGAAAAGTTGAAGCCTTTTTTTATGAATCTTTGCTTGGGCACCGCGGAATATTCATCGCTTTATTCGAATCTTAAAGATATTTATAATTCCAAACTTAATTTGTTTCTGACATTGATTGTTGATCTTTGAGCTTGTTCTCTTGAGCTTCGACAGTAAAAGGAAAAAGTAGTTTGGGCAGTTAATATCGTCTTTGTCAAGCAAACGGGATTTGAAAATTTTTAATTGAGCCCATGCCCAATTATAAATCCTAACTTTGGACATGAGCTCAGGCCGGCCACAGCAATCCCTAGTCTCAGTTCATGCCCATTTGGATTTAGATAAAGAAAAGTATGTGAACACTTGTACCTATTACGTTGGTATTGTGAAGGAAATTGCAGCCCAATTTGAGTTACTGCTATTGGGTTAAGCCCTTAACGTCGGGGGGCTCAGGATCGAGTACAGCTTAAGTTTACGTTGGCGAATGGCAGAACATGGAGGGAACGTAGGAATCTTCGCAAAACAGATCCTGCCTGGAAAACGTTGTTCGGACACTCAAACCAGACAAACTTGTCTACCAAAGACAGTCAACCTTTTGTACACAAAACTCGGGCGGCAGTTTGAACGGTACGGGCATTGTCGCATCCCATGGATCAATCATGTACTTTTAAAAAAATTAAAATAATTTTGATATTTTTAGAAAGGTACTTTTAATTTTTGATTAAAAATAACTGACAAAACACACTATTATAAATATTATACATAAATTAATCAAATGTTATTGATATAATAACCTAATTAAAATTTTAATCTCAGATTAAACTTAATTTAAATCAATAATTTAAGATATTTATAATAAATAATGCTTAATTAGTTAATCTTAAATTTAATAATTAAGTTGAATTATTATGTAATTAATATATACTTGGTCCATATTTAATGTTTATATCACTTATTTAAAAAATAAAAATTACAAAAAAAAACTAAAAGCTTTAAAAATTAAAAACTTTTTAAAATTTTCTTAAATTACATAATAATAGATTAGCCAACCAATACTTCAATCATCTTTGAACCTTTACAGCTAATCCAATACCATTTCACATATTCTTACTGGAGCCGGCAGTGGCCACTTATAATGGATTAACGTACACTTCTTCCATAGCCAATTAAGCATCAAAGGGACCTAGCATAAACGAGTTGACCTCAGTTACAAGAGAAGCCGTCTTGTTCTTGTATATGTCATTAACACAATTTGAGAGTTTCTGCTTCTGAAACAGATTGGAACCTGTAAACTACTGACAATGGAGAGTTTCATCGAACCTGCAGAAGATCCATCGACAGAGAGTTCCATTGTTCAACCACCACCTGGAAAATTCTTGGAACAGAACGAGCAGGTTCAACCTTAATTACAGGAACAATGTCTCTTTTGAAGTTTTGTTTATTTAACGTACGTGTAATGAAAAATATCATGCAGGAAGAAAGATTGTCAAACCATTTGGTTACAAATGGTACCGTTGATTTTCGAGGCAGAATAGCTGATAAGCGGTCTACAGGAGGATGGAGAGCCTCTCCGTTCATTATAGGTATTTGAAACGAACAATCTCTTCAATTCTCTGTAATACCGTTATTATCAATAATTAAAAACCCGATTTTTAATCGATTCAATTCTGAAAATTTTGAACTGTCTAATTTTTTTGGTCGATTTTTAACTTTTCAGTTTGATTTACTTTCATAGCTTTTATTTTTAAAAACCTATCAATACTAAAATAAATCAATTAATTTTCATTTAATAATATCATTTTTAAATTAAACTTTAAATTCTTCGATAAATAAGGCTAATATCTTTTAATCTTATTTTAAATTCTTTAATTTTATTCAATTTTTTCTGATTTTGTAACAGTCTACTACTAATTAAATTTTTAAATCTTAAACCTCTTGTCTTACCGGTTTAATTTTCGGTCTTTAAAACATTGATTACTATCACATAATTTTATATTTTTTCATCTATTTTTATTGAAATCGTAGTATTAAAATTGAAAGTTGAGAGGCTTTTGATTAATGAATGGGATGCAGTGAATGAGGTGGCAGAGAGGTTGGCATTTTTTGCCATAGCAGTGAACATGGTGAGCTATTTGGTGGTTGAAATGCATCAAGCAATTCCAGATGCTGCTACTCATGTAACTGATTGGATTGGAGCTGCATATGTTCTTACACTGTTTGGAGCATTCCTCGCTGATGCTTATCTTGGACGATTCAAAACCATCATCATCTTCTCTTGCATTTATGCTGTGGTAAGATTCAGAAAACCCTATATCTTTAGAGTTGGCATTTGGCAATGTACCGAATATGATTATTTTAAAACGTCAAGGATGACTGAAATATGATTAATTCAAATTGAAATTAATAAGTCAAGTTTAAGGGCGGTTAATAAGTCATCATCTTCCACACCCATTACTCCTTAAATAATTTCTTCGTCCGTAGGCGATTCTATTAAAGTTTCATTTTCACTAGGATAATTCAGAATCCGCTCTACATTTATGGCATTTCTATAATGTAAATTAGAAATAACTTCCTCTAATCTTTGAATGCCTTCAATATCACCAGTTTCTTCTTCTAGAAGCATACCTTCCTCAGATCGAATTTTGCAATGTCGAAAACAATTTGCGATTGTTGCGGCCTTCACATCAATATTTCAAGCAACATTAATAAAATAGATAGCATCCAGGACATTAATTTTTTTAGGATTTATTGTTCCCATCTCATAGCCTTCCAAGATGCTAGAACAAAAACGACGTCGATAATAAATCTTAAGTGATCGAATAATTCCAGCATTACTCTATTTTGAATCACGCTAACCTAAGCTTAATAAACTTACTTTTGACAAGATTAATAAACTTAGATACAATGCACCATCATTAATTAATTGTTTATTTATTTTTCTTAGTTATGGAAAAATTAATTTTTTAATTTGACAAATATAATGTACAAAATAAAAATTATTCTATAAATTAATAAAATATTCATTTATCGATAAATTAATAACTCCGTATAAGATAATAATTTTTCAAGTCCCAACAATATTCATTTATCGAGGTTTTACTGTATATCTATTTTGTCACCATCTGAGTTTGACCTTTGTGGACATTTTATCTTTAATTCTAAAGAGAGAAAACATAAGCATGCTACTTACAAAACTTGATAAATAAATTCAAGTATGTAGATTAACCTTCTTTAGAGGACTTAAATGTCAAGGAAAATTTTAAATGCTTTGATTGATGATATGAGTTAGAGAAAATTTATGCAAATTAAATATCCAGTGTTTATTGCATTGACTAGGGAATGTTATAGCATTTTTAAATTCGATAATTTGATAATTTTATTGTAAGAGTTCTAATGTTATGCAGTATAGATTAATGGGTAAAACATTTAAACAAAGTATCATTGAATTATGTTCAACCATATGGTTTATAACTAATAAACCAATATAAGGAATATGTTATAGGATATAATGATTTGATCCTTTTAAAGTATGGAAATCAATGTCTTTGACAAGCAAGTGTATCATCCTAGTCAATCTAAAGGAAGCTTATTTAAAGAACTTGAATGGGTTTATTTGTAGAGTTTTCATGCTTAATTTTTCAAGAGGAAGGATATAACTTGTATATGTACTAAGGCTGAATTATTCTTTATTTAGTATGTGGAATATTGACAATTTAACATTTGTTATCATATAAGAAGAATTTGTGTCTTGATTCTTTGATTACTCACTTGGTTATTAATCTTAACTTGCTAGATATTTCTAACATTGATATACACGTAACTTATGAGATGGTATCTTTGCATAATGATTATTTGATTAAAATGAAGTTGATTGAGCAACAGAAGAGGAAATTTCATTTTATGTCATGTGATTCCTCCTAAGAAGGTTCATTATCATGTCAACATAAGGATTTAGATGTTCAATAACCTTTGTTTCTTTTAGCAGCACCGATCTAACGCAAGTATCTTTTTTACTGAAGAGGTTGGAGCATGAAATTTCCAAAAATAGGGAAGAATTTGGATTATTTGCTTTAATTTATGGCATTGACACCTCCATGTCCACCTACACCATCACAATTACGGGGAATATTATAATCTTTCACGTAATTTATGATAATAAATTTTATTGTTTGTGAGAATCTTATACGCATATTAAGAACAATGTATATTTTATGTAGCTTTTAAGATTAAGATAAATTCATCACATTTGTGCTTATATATTTTTCTTTGTTATATGTCAAAAAAAACATAGTTTATTTATGCTGGAACTTGCTTTTATATATATATCTTAAGACTAAAATTTTGGTGAATTTATACATGGAGATGGTAAGAGCACTTAAGTGTAACCATTTTTAACCTGTAAAAGCCTACCTTAATTTTCACCCTTAAAGAACTAATTTGTGCTTTGACCTTTCTTTCCTTGCATATTAAGCTTGTCACAAGTCTCTTTTACCATTCTTTTCTTATTTTATTAATAATTTTGAGCCTTTAAATTGAAGGAATTATATAAATCTTATTTGCATAAGATTTTAACCATTTTCAGGAAAAGTAAAATAGTTGATTCAAGTTGTAGTATTTTGATTTCTTAGTCTTTATAGAAATGGGGAGAAGTATAGTAAAAATAATCTCCTATTTGATATTTTTTAAAAAATAAAATGAAAAAATGAATGATGATGAGAATCAAATTATGCTATTTGAATGAAGTGAATTCCAAACCTATTTAAGTAAAAGCTTGCATGGATAATTTTGTATAGTTCCTTTAATTTGTTAAACCTAAAATTTCTATCTTACTTAAACCACATTATAACCCTTATCAAGACCTTTTTAATTGTGCATTAAATTTACATTTATTAGTGTTGAAGATATGACTTATGAGCAAGCTCGTAGAAATAACTTGCTATTCTTTTATTTGAGGGTTTAATGAACCTTAAACATTTTGAATGCTTAGAATGAAATATATGAGAGGGTTTTTAAGTCTTGTTTCATTTGAATTTGACGAAATTTATTAGATGCTACATTTTCATTCTAAAAATTTATCTTATGAGGGTTTGTTGATTGGTATTTTCTCTTAGGCATGTAATGTATATTACTTTTTAAGATATTTTTGGATAACAAGAAAGAGGATGAGAGGCTGCTAAGAGGATGATTGATATATTGAATTCATGTATACTTGAGGACAAGCATGAGTCCGGTGTGAAAGAATTTGATAATATGTGATTAATTATATTAGTTGGGTTTATCTATTTTTAAGGTTGATTGGGTGTTTAATTGGTAAAATTAATATTTATTTTATTTTAGGATGTGAAAAGTTGAGATTGGACTAAATTTGGTTTGAAATATCCATTTAGAGCATTATTTATTGAAGCCACAAAATTTTGGGAAGATAAAGTAAAAGGTGACATAATTGAAACTAATAAGACGAGCTCATGCTTCGAGTTAGACTCACTCTATGAAGTTTAGTTTAATTAGGAGACTTTATTTTTAGCCATAATATATAAGGATTCTGATTTGTTTTAGTTATAGACTAAACTTTTTGGGAGAGGGAAGAACAAGCAATTCTTTATTTCTTTTGTTTTCTTCCTTCTATCTTTAGTGTGAAAAGATATTCATGAGTCGATAAATCTGAAATTTCTTATTCAAGAGGAATTAAAACTCCATATGTTACTTTGAGAGGTTTTGTTCTAAACTTGAACTTTATTTTGATTAAAATATTTCTTGTTTTGATATTTCATGAGTAATTAATATTGATTGATCAGACAAATTAATTCAGTATTGATTATTGTATTGTTATCTATAAGTTCAGTGATTCTTAATTGTCATGAATGATTGGTACAAGTAACAAATAGATTATTTATGAATTTGCATATCTAACTTACGAGAAATAAGAAAAATAAATTGGATAGTTATAGTTATCTCAATTAAATATAATTTAGGGATATTATTTTTCATTAAGCTTATTACTATAATTTAATTGTTATAGAATGTTATCATACACAGTTAACTAATAGTAAATTTTGATTTTAATGCTAAGTTTGAATAAGTTAATTAGAAAATTTTGAGATTTATTTTAGCTATCCTAATAGGTTTCATCCTAAATGTTTAAGTTGTCAAATTTTATTCTTTTTAAACCAATGGCCAAAGCTACAATCAAATGAGATCCTTTCCTTAAATCAGAGTTAGGTAAAATTGAATTTCTGACTTCTATAAGTAAAATTGAATTTCTCTTTATACTCTGCTGATTCATTTTGATTTCTTATTAATTTTAATGTAATAGTTAGTTAATCATAGCATACCTATTCTATTTTGTCAATTCAAATTAAGAAACTGATATTTAATTCTCTTGGGATTCGACTCGATTCCATGACTACTACGATAATTTAGTAAATCAAAGATTAATTTTGAGGGCTTCAACAACCCGTTCAATATTTGTAAAGGCTAAATTAGTTTATAATTTAACACTTTTATAGCATATTTTTATATGAAATTATATGATGTTTTCTAATGTTTGATTTATTAACTTACAAGTGATAATTTAATGTTTAAAAATCATATTTGAGTGTAACTTTCTCCATGATTGTTTGATTGAGGTGAAATGAAAGTCAATTGGGAGGTAATTTAATGGACAATAACTTTATAGAAGGCTTTGAAGATTAACTCAAGTTCAAACACGTCAAAAATTGGAAGAGAATAAAGAAGCAACACAAGACTAGAGTTGATTACATATTTATGTCAAGCACAAGTTAAACACCAAAAACAAGTGATTTTTAGTCAAAAAATAAACCAAGGCTAGTATAGAAGCTAGTTATGCGTCAGACTTGTGATTGATAATCCAATGATGCTTAGATTTATAAGTTTAATAACTTTAGAACTCTTTTATAAAACTTTAGCCTATAAATACTCTTATTATGATTAATTAAAGGAGACCTGTGGAGGTTTTTGGTAAATATTTTTTAGCATCGAAGGAGGGTTGGAAGTAAGGATTGGAAGGAGACCAACCTCAAGTTAGACGCAATTGCAGATATCTAGTTCTATCTTTTCCTTCTTTACTTTCTTTGATGATAAGATTCATTTTTTTCATTATGTTAAGTATTGATTTTTTTTTTCATTATGTTAAGTAACCCTTGTTAGGTTTAGGGATATAGTTAGTATTGCATATTTTAATTATTAATACCCAAACTGTTATCATTTAGTCAAATTTATTATCTTCGATCTTAATTGTTGGATTTATGGTTAACAATCATAGATTCAATCTTAGGGATTATATGAAGAATTGAGAGGAGAAGTATAATATGTGCATTAACATAATAAACATTCTAGATCCAAAGAAAGAGACATACTAGACTATCATGTTAACTAATATATTAACTATACGTAGTAAGTTTGATTAAGATAAATTATGCATCAGAAGGTGGTACTTACCTAGTTAAATATACATATGTACCTCATGAGGGGATATATATACATAGGATAATTTTTGTTTCAACTTTGATAATCAATCGTACATGCTTATAGGAATTCCATATAAGTGAATCTCATAGCCCTAGCATTTGTCATATTGATTTATTTTTACTATTTAATTATCTAATTTCTATTATTTTAGTAATTTAATCACTCTTTATATATATTTTTTCTTTAGTTTCATTATTTTGTTAGGATTAACAAGTTTCATAATTATAGTCATTGTAAGATCGATACTTTGGAATATTCCAATTTTTATTACTTACTATAATCGATTATAAGCACTTGCAAATAGATTCAATAAAAAATATTTTAAATACCATACACAACTTATATAAGTTTTTAAAGTATTGGATCGTCGAGATAAAGTGATCATGAATGATCCCGATGATGTTATAGAATATAGAAAGCCTATTGAAAGACTAAGGGTGCATATATGTCTTGCTAGACTAGATGATCTTTTTAGTAGGTTTGGGGGGAGATTCTACATTTCTATGTAAGGAGAGTCAGTACATCATGAAAAAATAAAAGGAGAGTTTGGAAATTCTGAAGTTGTAGCTATGATAACTTGAAATAAATCAAAGACCACTAATATTGTTGACAAAACCACCTAAAGTGTACCCATTATAACTAGCCAGGCCATATCAAAGATCATTACTATGAACTTATAAGGTATTTAGATTAGTTAGTGAGATCATAATTGATCACCCTAAAGAAGAAAATCTAAGAGAATCCCAGCTACTTATATTGTTAAAAAAAATAAAAATGACGATGTTACTAAAATAACTTCAATACTAGTAACAACTACACCTAATGGTGGTATGACTTTTAACGTTTATGCACTTATTTTATTTGTAATAGTATATTGATAATTAATTATGTTGCTATAAATATTATGACATTTAATTATAGTCGGGTTGCGAAACTTAAACAATCTGTATAAATTATTTTTACTGCCAATGGTAATGAGGTCCCAATTATAAGG
The DNA here is from genome assembly GCA_026284645.1 of Erythroxylum acuminatum. Lineage (NCBI taxonomy): Eukaryota > Viridiplantae > Streptophyta > Magnoliopsida > Malpighiales > Erythroxylaceae > Erythroxylum > Erythroxylum acuminatum. The sequence continues at coordinate 14,500,211 of JANKOD010000006.1, read as the reverse complement.
GAAGGATCTTTAACTCTCATTAATACCTTAAATTTAGATTCTTTTTTAGTTATCCCATCTTTAGGTTATAATCTCATATATGTTTCGTAGATTACAACCTATCTTGCATTTTAAATTTTTTTAACCTAACTTTTTTCTTAAGGATATTCGAACAAAGTAGATGATTAGTTGTGATATTAAAAGATATTATTTGGATTAATAGTCAAAGAGTTCTAACATGTAACACCTCAAATTAGGGGTTAAATGATTACGGACATTTAGTACGTTTATACTAACTATGTGCCTATTGGCATAAATATTTTGGCATGCATACATGACATTCTCGGTAATTGGGCCTAATGCAATTTTATTGGGATTAACGTGGATAAAGGGTTTGAAAAATTATTCTGAGTGCACCATTGAGTGTTTTATATTTCAAGGGAGTTTTAGGAATTTTTCTGGATTTTTCCGGAGAAAATTCCCGGACCGAAAAAATTGCCAATTGGCGAACCGGTTGAATTTCTACTGTTATTTGGTTCTATCCTATTACTTATTTTGGTGGGACCCAAAAGTGGACCCTTGAACACTTGTAGGAACCGAAAATGGGGTAGGAAAAGTTAGATAATTGATTAAAGTATATTAGTTAGATTCTTTGACTTTTCTTCTCATCTTTGACAAATCATATCATGCCAACTTTGCCTCCATTTAATGCCTCCCTCATCTCACTTTCGGTGATGCCTTAAAGAAGAAGGGAAGAATGATTTGTTTTATTTTAAACTTAGCACAACCGAAACCTAGCTCTCCATTTTCTCTTCCTCCATCGATTTCTCCTTCTTCTTTCTCTTTAAAAGCAAATCCTCCCTCCAAACCTTAAGAGACTACTTTCTTTCCATGGAGAACTTGCCTTTGTGGGTGTTAGAAGAGAAGGGATTGAAGATTGGAAGCTTTTTTTTTGAATGGTGTCACGTGCGCTCAGCGCATATTATTCATATCCATAGATAAAACGTCGTACAAAAAGCTTGGGGGCATACCCCCCATTCGAAACCAGACATAGAATCAGCTGCCCTAGCTATCTTATGAGCAACCTGATTCGCTGATCTCTTAACAAAAGCAATAGAAATAGACTGATGCTCTCGAATAAGAGCTTTGCAATCCTCGATAAACATCGAAAAATATGAAGGACAATTGTGTGGAGATGCCATAAATTTGGTAATCGTTTGACAATATGTCTCCACACAAATCGGAGAGAAGGGAAGACCTTTGATCCAGCTTAGGGCTTCTCGAAAACACAAAGTTTCACCAATTAAAGGATCCCGCCAACCGGGCATGAGCATCACCTTACCTGCACAGTTGAAACCTTTGCAGTCTCGAATCACCATTCCTAAGCCATAGAATCCAGAAGGGAAAAGCGACATATCAACGTTGCATTTAAACTGGTTCGGTTGTGGAGCTTGCCATGTGGGATGAGATGGTTGATTTGTTGAGGAAGTAGTAGTGTGTCGGTTTTGAGCAGATTGCCACTCTAAAAGTGTGTTGGTGGCTCGACAAATAATGCTGGATGGGTCCTGATACTTTTGATTCCATACAACCTCATTACGTGCGCACCACAGGCTCCATAAAAGCATGCAAATATCTGCTGTTTGTGTTGTTGAATAATCAACCATAACAGACGCAAGCCAATGATGAAAGGTGGTTGTAGGAGACAAGGGCCGGTCCACCGAAAACATATGCCAAATAGAAACAACCACATCACAATGGAGAAATAAGTGTTGCTCATCCTCTGCATCTTTACCGCATAGTGGGCAAGTAACATCAATATCAACATGTCGCTGTCGCAGATTTGTTTTGCAAGGGAGGGCCTCTCTTAAAACACGCCAGAAAAAGAGTTTTACTTTACCTGGGATTTTTAATTTCCAGATTTTCTCCCATGGAAACCCAACAACTCTAAGATCCTGATTCACTTCCTCCATGCCTATGCGGTATCCTTCTTTCACTGTGTACTCACCTTGAGTGTTGAAGAGCCACATCCATTCATCCTTACGTCTCGAGAAACTGAGTGGTATTTGGAGAATAAGATTAACATCTCATTGATCAAAAACCTCCCTGACTTTGTTTTCATTCCACCGATGATCGTGAATAAGCTCTGCGACATATTGTATCGACGTGTTAGGTGATGTGTGGATATAAGGGTCGTCCTCATCCATTAGCCAAGGGTCTCTCCATATACGAATTTGTTGTCCATCCCCTACTCTTCGTCGACAACCAGTAAGTAGAATTGCTTTGGCCTGATGGATGCTTCTCCATATCTGACTTGGATTATGGCCTAACTCTGCTGAAAAGAAGTCAGTTGTAGGAAAATATCTAGCTTTAAGAATGGATGCTGCAGTCGACTCCGGATATTTGAGAAGTCTCCATCCTTGCTTTGCCAAAAGAGCGAGATTAAACTGCCGCAAATCTCGATAGCCTAAACCGCCATAAATCTTCGGTATGGCTAACCTTTGCCATCGTAACCATCGGATACTCTGACTGTCTCTTCCTCCATTGTGCCAAAAAAATCCATTCATCAACTTCTCTACCTCTTTACACGTATCAAGTGGTAATAAAAAGAGGGACATAAGATAGTTCGGCATAGCCTGTGTAACTGTCCTCAACAGTATATCTTTGCCAGCTTTCGATAAGGTTTTAGCCTTCCATCCTTGTAATCGTCTGGTCAGCTTTTCAACAACATACTGAAAGATTTGGCGTTTATTTCTGCCTATAACTGACGGCATACCCAAATAATTTGTGTGACCTGCAACTTCCGCAACGCCCAAGATTTGACAGATTACAGTCTTCTGTGTTGGCGTAGTATTTGGAGTAAAGGAGATACCTGATTTGTCAAGATTGGTTTTTTGGCCCGACGTGTTCTCATATATCTGCAAAATAGTGCGCAATTGAACTGCCTCTTCTTGTGTAGCCCGAACAAAGAAAATAGCATCATCTGCAAAGAATAAATGAGACACCGGAGGAGCACCTCGTGCAACTACAGTCCCATGTATGTGTCCTTGTGCTTGTAAATGTTGTAGGCTAGCTGATAAGCCCTCCGCACATAGAATGAACAAATAAGGAGATAATGGGTCACCTTGTCGCAATCCTCGACGAGGAATTAAAGGTCCGTATTCATCCTTACCCCGAGTGAAAAAATAGGAGACCGAAGTGACGATGTTCATAATCTTTGAGACCCATATATCAGTAAACCCCAGTTTTAGCATGATTTGTCGTAAGTACTCCCATTCAACTCTGTCGTACGCCTTGCTCATATCAGTTTTCAAAGCGAGATAACCTGTCTTGCCTTGCGTTTTCCTTTTAAGAGAGTGGAAAAGCTCATAAGCTATAATTATGTTATCAGTAATCAATCGATTTGGGATAAAAGCACTATGGGTATCTGAGATAAGGTGAGGTAGAACCTGTTTTAATCTATTGGCCAGTGTTTTGCAAACTATACGATCAGTGACATTACTCAATGATATAGGTCTCAAATCAGCTATTGTTTCTGGCGCTGTCTTCTTCGGATAAGAATAATGTTTGTCCTATTCATTCCAGGCATAGACGCATCTCCATTCAATGTGTGAAGACAGTCTCGAGTGACCTCCTTGCCAACGATATCCCAGTATGTTTGGAAAAATCCCGGATTGAAACCGTCAGGCCCCGGTGATTTATCAGGATGCATGGAGAATAAAGCCTGTCGCACCTCCTCCTCCGTGTATGGCGCTATTAATAATTCATTCTGACTGGAGGTTACCTTACGAGTCACCCTGTTTAAAATCGGACCAATATCGCCACATGAGGAGGTAAAGAGTTGCTGATAATACCCCAGCAACATATCCGGTAAGCCGGAGTCCCAGTCAATCCATTCCCCTGTATGATTCTTGAGCTTCGAAATGAAGTTTTTCCGATGCTTGTGGGAGGCCATTAGGTGAAAGAATTTGGAATTAGAATCCCCTTCGGCAAGCCAGTGCTGTTTGGATCGTTGTTTCCAATAAATTTCATGTTGTAGAAGGAGAGCATTATACTGCATTTCTAGATCTCGTAACAACGCTCTATTGATCACCGGCTGTCTGCGCACCCTTGCCAACTGCTGTTTTATCATATTTCTACGGTGATGGAAGGTTTGTGTATGTGATGTTGCCCATTTTTGCAGCTCCGCAGAACAAGACTGAAGTTTAGCTTGGAGAGAATGGGTGATATGATGCGACCAACTGTGACTGATTTGCTGTCGACAATCATCTTCTAGTGTCCATGCATTTTCGAAGCGAAAACGGCGTTGTACATATTTTTGCCATTGTACGCCCAAGGATAGAAAGAGTGGTAAGTGATCCGATGCTGTAGCTTGCAAAACGTGTACTTTTGCCATCAAAAACGTTGAAGACCACGCAGTTGTTCCTACTGCCTTATCAAGTCGTTCCCTTACAAAATCAGAAGCAGACCGTCGATTTTCCCACGTAAACAAAGGACCCTCAGCCCCCAAATCATGCAGTTGACAGTCCATGAGCGCCTGCCGAAACCCCTTCATCAGTGATCTAGGATGCGTATGATGACCTTGCTTCTCAGAAGGAAACATAATGTCGTTGAAATCACCGATAACACACCAAGGTAGAGCTGATTGATTATGCAGTTGTCGAAGTAAAGCCCATCCCATATGTCGGTTGAACCTCTCAGGGAACCCATAAAAACCAATTAATCGCCAACGTCTAAGTCCGTCAATACTGACCACAACATCAATATGGTTTTGAGAATAACTTAATAGGTGGGCCATGTCCTTGTCTTTCCATAATAAAGCCACACCGCCTTTGGTTCCAATAGGGTCGACTGCGAACAGACCACTAAATCCTAACTTAACTTTAATTGATAAAATTTTCTCTCTGGTAATTTTTGTTTCCATCAAGAAAATAAAATTGGGTCGCTTCTTGGACACCATGTCCTGTAATACTCGGACTGTTCGGGGGTTCCCAAGCCCCCGACAGTTCCAACTAAATGTACTCATAGCTGTTGGTGGGCTTCGGAAACAAAGCCCACCACACTCAAGTTTTTTGGTCCGTCCTCAAGGGTACTTAGTATAAAGTCTTCCTCCATTTCAGCATGTGCAGATGATGTTGCTTCGTGGATACGTCTGCGCTTAGGATCCATAACTATGATTGTATCCGTTGTAATAGTAGGCAAGCTGTCAGCATTGTCGCGAATCCCCTCTGTTACGGTCGTAAATTGATTCTGGTCATTAATAAGCCGTGGCCCACAACTGATTCGCGGAGGAGAGTATATTTGAATCCCCTGATTTTCAGCCGGAATATTAGGCTGAGTCATATCCAGAGATATCGCCTGAGTTGTCACTGGTGTCACCTGAACGTCAGCAGTACTGTCATTACAAGCGGCCGGAACATCACTCTCTGAACTTAACCATCGATCACCGATGTGAGGTGGGCGTCTGGATTCCGCTTTTAACCATAGACCATATGTGAACCGTTCTCTAGGAATTTGAGGGTGGTCATATAGAAGAGGACAAAATCGATCCGTGTGACCTACAATGCCACAAAAGTAACAGAATGTATTCAGCCGTTCATACTTAAAGTCCAGACAAACTTTATCTCCTTATGGTCGCTTCACGAACAATTTCCTCTTTAAAGGTTTTCGGATATCAAGTGTCACTCGAATGCGCATGAAGTCGCGCCAGATATTTAAGAAGTTGCGGGAGTCTGATTCCACATATCGACCAATATAGTTGCCAGCATCCACTGCAATCCTTTCCGACATAAAACCATTAGGAATATTATGAATTTGGACCCATAATTCTAAATATACCAGTTCAACTTGGCGAGGATTTTCATGGGGTTGTAGACGATGCAGAATAATGGGAAGCTGTTGATAATTCCATGGACCATCTCGTAAAGTTGAAAATAATTAAAAATATCAACAATTAAGCACATATCAAGAACTTTCTGTAGGAGATTTCTTCGTTGTGCACTCACCGTCAGTTCCTATTTTAATATGATAATCTGATTCTACTCTGTCCAGATTCTTTAAACCCATTTTCCCAAGTGTTGCGGAGGTGATAAAACTTTTAACATTCCACTTACTTCTGATTCCACGTTCCAGCAACACTCCAGAATTTCTGAATATCCGTGTGAGCAACATTCCATATGGATAACTGTTCAAATCTTTCATCCTCCTAACCATATACTGAAAGATCAGAAATGGTAGATCAACTTGTTGACGATTCAATAGATAAAATAGACATTGTTCATCCAGCGTCATCACCAAATGCCTTGATCCTGCTCTGGGTAAAATACAATGGAAAAGAATTGCATGTAAGACCCTGGCCTTCGGCACCAGACTTGACGTCCCTCTCTCCTTCGGGTTGTTATTTCCATACAACTGTTGATTAACCTCATCTTCCTTCACGTTGAAGTTCGTCATCCACCTCGCTTTGCTTGTGAGTTTTTCTCCAGTAAATGGACACTCAGTAACTTTCTCAATTGATTCCATCGTCGCTGTGATAGACAGTCCATCTACTGTTGAAACAATAGTATTGTCTACCAACTTCATATTCTTCCAGAAATCATACACTTCATTCTGATATACGATTTCTCGAATTTTAAAGAATTTCTTCCATCCTGCTGCTACTATCTCTGTTCAATGTCCATATTATCGTTCTTCAACGATTCAAAATCAACATGTCTTCCGTAAACAATTGCTTGCTCCATTTGCTTCTAAGGTGGTTAAGAAACTGAATGCACAGGTTTCTCCTTTCGAAATAACTTTAGAAATCAAGAGCTTTGCGTTGAAAATACTCAAAAGCGCGAAGTTAGGGCATATCACGCCGTGTTCACTTATCATAACTATGTCACTTCTGTTTCACTGTATCATGTTCGAATGCTGCCGGTCATTTAATGCACCGTAATCATCGCATTACGAAAAAACCCAACTCGGGTTGAATTGTCTAATCTTTTTCGATGATCACGTTTCTCAAAACTTCTTCAAAAACTTTCTTTTCCTCCAAACTTTTAAAAATCTGTATGGTTGGAGTATTTCTTTCCGCTTCCATCCCCGTCCATTTGCACAACCAACCACCCAAAACCAACGCAAGACAGAAGAAGAACTGAAAGAAAGTAAGACGATGTGCAAAAGCAGAAGCAAGACAAAGTCATTTATATATGCAAATTATATAATAATATGTAGAATACGCATGTAAGCTTCTTTTGCCTATAACTTTATAATTAATTATATTTAAAAAGCTTATACATTAAGCTAGCTTTAGAATATGCATGTAAGCTTCGTTTGCCTATAACTTTATAATTAATTATATTTAAAAAGCTTATACATCAATTTTAATTAAATGCACTGGACATTTTTACGCAGTGTTAACCTGCTAGTCTCCTGTATTAAGGACAAGGTAAAAATGACAATGTCATAATCACATCAAACAACCAAACGACACCGTAATAAATACATTAAACGACAACGTAAACATGCAGAACAATGCAAATGCTTTAACGAGCAAATTCGGTGAATTTCCTTTTAGCAAACTCCAGAAGCTTCCGAATTCGGGTAGAGTCACCGGGTGTCTTCTACATCTCCGTATTGGTGATATCTACCGAGGTATGAAATTCCTATCTCGAATCATCTTCTTCCTCTTCTTCTTAATCATTGGTCTTCCTATTTGGGGTTGGATCGACGAGGGATTTCTTCTAGCCCGCGCTGGTGGAACTTCTTGTGTGCTTTACCGCTAGAATCTGCGATTTTGAGCTTCGATAGAAAAATATTAGTGGAGACTGTTGGATTCGATTACTGCCGGTTAGGGTTTGGAGTTTTGGAACTTCGAAATTCAATTTTGGTAATTTGTGTTTAATTAAAATATAGATAGGTGTTTGACCTACTGAAGCAATAGAATTCTATATCTTTTATATTTTGAATTTCTGATTTCTATGATCTTAAACCCTAAATTTATGGTCTGAAACTTTTGGCTCTTGTTTGGATTTCGGATGATTTCGGTGGTTTGGAATTGTGGAATATGCGATTTGTGTTGTCAAAACTTTGAAATTCTGAGATTCGTAGCAAACAATGATTTGTAGTTCAAAGAATACATCAATTTATTTCCTTTTAAGTCATATATACACTTCTTCAGTTTCTATTTTTTCTTTGTTAATTGCAATTTTATATTAGACCAACTTGACAAGTTTCTTTACTATTCCGTTTTGTGGGTTTAGATAGACTCGCGCGATGGGTGAATGGAAGACGGAGGAGATGCCTCTCCCTGCTCTCTTTGACCAAACTCGAAAGATCCATCTAATGGCTACAGAATCTGGTGCTACTGATCAGGTACACCTCTCGAGTACATTTAAGCAACACCCCCTGTCCTGTTATTGTCTGGTTTCTTCTTTCTTCTATGACTTTTAATCTCTTTTTCTTTATACGGGTTTCGATTGTTCCTATAGGAGATGGTGAGGAAAGGTTGTGAGGCTTTGGACAAGTGTGAAGATATGATAACAAAATTGGGTTTGTTCTCAGCTAATGAGACTAAAGATGATATTAGCACTTTTAATCTCAAATATCTTTTGGTAATCAATCCTCCTCTGATCTCTCTAATTTCATTTGATTTGTAGTTTCTTGCTTATCCTCTACTTACATATTTGTGTTATATTCACATTAGTTTGAGAGATTTTGTTGGTTGTCTTGTTAGTATATGGGAAACTGTATATCTAAATTCAAAGGCAGATTAATGAGAAGAAAATCTGTTTTCGTTAAGCTTTGGCAACTGAAAAGTACTAACATGCTCTACCGAAATGTGGTAATCCATTTTACTGAATTGGTTAAGCCATATGCATGTAAGACTAATGACATTGGTAATGTATATTGTGTTTGAGAGGCATCTTTCTGGACAGAATGAATCAAATGAAGTGTTTATTTGATGTTGTTGATGCTGTAATGTGAAGAATCTTTTGGTTCCATATCACAGATGAAAATGTTTACATAAATGACTAATTTTGGTTTAGTTTCCTTTTAGGATAATGGCCACCTTTGTACTTTCAATATAAATGGTGGACTATGGAATTTTGATTATAATGCTCTTTGTCTGTGTTGTGTTTGTGAGTGCTGGAAATTCATGATTGATTGTTAACTGCAGTGTTCATTATTATGTTAGAGTCATGTTTTGTTAGGTAACTATATAATGTTGTATTTAGTTGTGTCGTGGAAAGTTGTTCATGTGTAAGCCTCTTATTGGATGTATTTCCATGTGTAAAATTTTCTTGCGGTGCTGGAATGAAGAAGAAAAATCTTGGTAACGATGGAATGATTCCTTTGTTAAGTTCAGAAGGATTGGACCCTTTAATTCTTCATCTCTCTCGTACAAATTAAATATGCAATGGCCCCAATGCCACCATATTATATTGGCTTTTCTACTTCTAAGCTGTGCTATATCTCTGAAATTGCTAATTATGATGCCATTTCTTGTCACAGTTTATTTAACTATCCCCGTAATATGTTCTTATAGGTGCCATTTTATCTTGCTGAGTTGACAGAAAAAATACAACATGATGATAGGATATTAACTCTTAAGGCTTCCCAAGCAAAATTAAAGGTAAATGTGATTAACCTTGATTGGTTCAGAATGGACTAGCTTTGGAATGGACATGTTTGCCAATAGTTCAGTTAATTATGAAAAGATTCCTTTCTTTTTGCTCAAAAATTCCTTTTATTGAAATCAATGAAAGAAAGTTATGTTATAGGAATTCCTTTCATTTTGCGAAGTGATGAAACTTGTACCAGATGAGCAGTTGCAATCACATGATCAAATGGGTTCAAATTCTTTTGCTGATCGAAGGGCCCAAAAGGTATCTTTGTCTATAACATTGTTGTCAGAGCATGAGCTCTGCAAGCCTGCTTAAAAATTGTTTATTTGGATTTGTAAATAACATACCTAGGTTTTTTACTTGTGCAATTTTTAGATTGCTCGGTTCAAACTCCAAAAAGCTGCCGAAGCAAAGCTGCTGGAAATAAAAGAGCGTAAGGAGCGACGTGGTCGTTCAAATAAAGCTGCTGCCTTGTCGGCTCCCATTGAGGCTGGGGAAGAAGATGTGTTGGATGAGGATGGAGAAGAAGAAAGGGAGGTTAGTAGTTGACTGCATGGATTCTAGATAAAATCATAGGATGACAAGATGATATTAATCACTTTGCAATTCTTTTTTACTGATTCAAGCACTGTCTTCCCTCTGCCCATCCTTTTTCTCGTCCCTTTTCCAATCTTACCTTGATGCTAACTTCCTTATGTACTGAATGGCCCATTGCATAGTTAAAGAATAAGTTTGTGAAAGGATATTTAAGGTTGAAACCTAGTTAAAGATTAATCAGTTGAATAGTGCACTTAATATCCCATATCTCATACAATACCCACCTTGCCTCTGCACCCCCGTGAAATCTTTTGCAATATGGGATTGCAACTATACACCTCTTTTTAGTTCAATTGTGTAGTTTTCTCTCACTCATCACCATACTACTTTAGATAAATGATACGGAAGATACGTCTTGAAACAGACATGAAAATCATGTTATGATAGTCGTATTGTGTCTTCATACATGTTATATATTTGATGATTGTATCTTTTCTTCAGACATGTAGGTAATGATTTTTTCTAGTTCCCTAGATCTTGGATGCTGCGCTATTTAAAATTTTACTTGTATATGATGTGTGTTAATGATAACAATCTGCTGGCTTAAAGGTGGTCCTAAACCTTAGGTCTACCACGTACATATATCAACTTTAAAATAAATTTGCCCACAGCCACCTTAATGTTAGCCCTAAAATTTCAGTACTCAACTTTTGAGGAATGCCAATGTGTTAGTGTAATCAATTTGCCTTTGAAACACATAATTGTGACTTGGAAAATTGTAGTTCTTATCCATCCTTCAATTTTGTTTTTCAGAATGTTGGTCATCTAGGAAAGTTATCTTGATGTTACCATGCAGGTTATTCACCCTTTTAGCCTAACGAGATTTCCTGTTTAAATTCTAAAATTTGCAGTGGTGGGACACTTAACCCCATGTAGACTTTAGTTTTGCATATGTTATATAGTTATGTAGTTAACTATCTTGGAACTGTTATCATGCAGGCTTGGTTGACTGCCATCTCTTTGGCCATCTGCAAGGTTAGTCTTCTCTACAGTTATCCTAATGTGCAAGCTTGTGACCCATATATGTTACATTTACCATACTGCTTTCAATTGCAGGCAGTTGATCTATTGGAAATGCTAAAGAGGGAGGAAGAAATGCTTTCAATGGTAAAGGAAAAGCAACTGAAGGTACTATCATATTTTATTCCAAGAAGCAGTGATATGTTTCTTGACATATTATGTGCTATTTCTTGAATCTGCTGACATGCAATTGTTTGAATTCACTAGTATATGCATCATGTTCAATTACCTGTTGCGAGGAACTCAAGAGGAATATTGTAGTTTCTTATCATTCTACCAACGTTGGCTTGCTTGAAAGTCCCATGTTGCATTGTTAATTGAGCCATCAATTTAATTGCAACCATGGTTATCTTGTCCTCTGATGCATGTGGATGCCCTTAGTATAATATTTTATCTTGTGAATCAGGAAGTTGACAGTTGATGATTGCCAATGAATTTCAGGAAGGAGATGGTGAATTTTCCAAAGCTGTTCTTGATGAACGTAGCAAGAGAGCAGAAGCTTGGCATCGAGATGCTTCCATTCGAGCACAGTACATTAAACCAGCCCAACCTATAACATGTGCTACTTTTGCTCAAGATGTTCTAGAAGGGAGAGCAAAGGCTTCCGAGGCTCATGACCACAAGCATCAGCCAATGATATTTGGACCAGCAAGTATTCTGGGTGGAGGCCTAATGGGTGAGAGGGAAAGGATGGCAGCACAGGTTTTTCAACCTGGGTACAGGTGCGTTTCTGACCCTTATTCACAAGTATTAACACAATGCTTGCTGTTTCAATGCTCTTTCAACTTGAAAGAAGATTATTGTTTTCTGAAAAAATTGAGCAGCTGCAAATAATGAAATTTAGATTTGTGAGCCTGCGGTTTTCATTTTGTTAACTCCACTTCTAAATGCAATTCTAAGGTTGCCAACAATGAGCATAGAAGAAGCTGGATTGAAGGAGATGGAAATGATGAATAAATGGCAAGAAAGGAATGCTAAGCTTATGGAAGAAGCCAACTCCACATGGCACAGTGATAGTCAGCGGGGTGAAAATGACGATGATGATGATGATGATACTGCTGTAGCAAAAGCAAGAGCATGGGATGACTGGAAGGATGATAATCCACGTGGTGCTGGCAATAAGAAGCTTACCCCCTGTGGGTGAAAGGATTTGGCATTTTCTTTTCTTTGCATTATGTTAAGCTACAGAAACTTTCCCTTTGTCCTTTTTTCATTTGCAATTCATAGCTCTGCTGTTACTGGTTCTAAATATTTTTTCTATTTACTGGTACCTATACAATATTTTAAATTCCTTTTCTAGGATAGTTGGTGGGGAACTTGATGAATTACATTCCTAGTGATAGTGCTACAAACCCAGACAGCACTATGGGTCCTAAACCCATAGTCACTTATTCTAGGAAAAGGAAGGGCAAGGGACTGAACATGGGTCTCAAACCCATGTTGACATATTCTAGTAATTTCTCTAAGGCAGGGAGGGGTGAGTCATCAAACGGTTAGAGAAGTTAGTTAGAAGAGAGAGGGGAGAACACTATGTAAGGGGAGGGGAGATAGGGGCAGAGTATCGATATTCTATTCAAGTGTTATCTCAGCTATATGCTTGAGGGGCCATTGTTGGCTGGAGCATAGTCACGAGGCTATAGCTTTTATCAATAATATCACTATATTTCCATTCAATTTCGTATCACCTAGCTACTTGTTGACGCCTTGTGTTTGACCCGCTGTAAGACACTTCCTCTCTGTGGCATTTGATTTGACATTGCAAGGTAATGTAGAGGGCTGTAATTCTATAAAGAAATCGTGTGGGCCTTTGACCATGTAAAATAATCTGTGTTTTGTTTAATCCCTGAGGTACCTCTTAGGGGTTTGCTTTTAATGAACGAAAAGCTGCAAATTAGAACTAACTTAAAAGAGTGACTGGAAATAAATGAAATTTAAACCTTTGATTGAAATGAAAATGTCAGTTATTTTAAGAAGGGAAATTCATTAAAATTGTGCAATCCTGAAGCTGACAATGTTATAAGCTCGCAAATACAGACAAATTGTAAGGCAACTCCGTAAAAGGAGAACTCACTAAGGTGCAGAAATGAATAAACCAACTAGTAGTCGCAGGGACTGGTGATGAATTTGCTATCTTCTTACACTGGATAGTGGGTACTCAGTAGGTAGAGTAATCTGGATATTTTAATTAGGATCCATGTTAATTCTTTAAATTTATCAGTATGCTGAAAAATATATCATTCCTCTCCTACTATAATGCATACATAGTTCTACTAATCAAGTTTGGATGATTGATCTATTCCGTGCTTGATATGATGTCATTTGTTGAGAAGTCTTGAATGACTTCTTCATGTTCCCATCTAACTAGTAGACAATGTATTGATTTCAATACATCTAATGAGTATTCAAGCCAGCTCTTCCGAGCAGTATACAAATGAGTTAGCCTATAACCACTTGCGACCGATCCGTCCGATGGTGCCTTGGTATCCATTAGTTTGGCATAAGGGGAATAGTCCTCGATGTTCCTTCATCTTATGGTTGGCCTTTTTGAACAAATTACAGACTAGGAATAAGCTCCAGTTTCTCCACACCCCCAATCGTTGTTCCTTGTGTGTTATAGATTCGGAGACTGTTAACCATATTTTCTTTCATTGTGCTTTCTCATGATCGGTTTGGTCCACTACTCTCCACCACTTCCTCCTTACCAATTTACAATTTCCTGATCTCTATTCAATTTTACAATGGTTTAATTTGTATTCCCCGGTTTCCAATAGTGACCTTCATACCTTTTGCATTGTCCTGTCTGTTGTTGTGTATAACCTGTGGTATGAACGAAACCTTCGCACCTTTCGTGATGAAGCCTCGAATATAGGGAGTTTTACTTCGCGGGTGATCTTGCAAGCTATGGAGCAGCTCCGCCTAAACACTTAGGGAAGGTAATTATGGATGTATTCAGTTTCTTGTTATTCCTATTGCTAATAATGTAGGTTCAGGGACATCTCAGGGTTACTGAGGAGGACGGGTATACTTTTCTCCTACTATTATTGAGCAGGCTACTAGGTGGAGTTTCCTTTTCCATGGCGGTCATGCTAGAAGGTTTTGTTTCTCTAGATGTGTTTTGTTGGCTGTGGATTTAGTCCTGGTTTGTTGTGGTTTTACTGCTGGTCCTTGTGTGGCTTTCTCATGTTTGCTGGGGAGTTTATGTATTATGGTCCCTATGTTTTTACCCTTTGTGAGTTTTTTTGTAGGCTAGAGATTTTATGGGCAATCACTAGCTGTGTATATAACTTTTTCATATTTGTATAAAGGTTTACTGATTTACCCAAAAAAAAAGAGTATTTACATTTGAAGAAGAGGTGCTCTTGAGATTAAGGGAATGATCTATAAAGCATATAAAAGTTAGGAAAATTGAAACAATAGAGTCATTTGTGTGGGAAGTTTATGCTTAGAAGTCAACCAAATAAAGGTTGCTACCTTAGGAAGTGCTTTATTCTCCCACATAATATCAATGTAAGGAATGTAAGGAGGTTTTTGAACTTGAGGTCTAAGTAGCATTTTGCAAGACCTCAAGGTGAATATATAAGAAGAATGCTTTAGTTGGATATAAGCATATTGTTTATTGGTATCGGGCAGATAAGATAATTGGGTAAGATATTACCAAATTGAGTTGCGAATTCATTCTTCTAGGTTTTATTATTGATGATTTAACAGACCTTAGCATCATTAGGGAAGAGATGAATAGGATTGCTCACCAAATTAAAATTTGTTAGAGGTCTTTGGTTTATCTTATTGTCAAACCACAAGGAAGCTAATTCTTAACAATACATTTGATGCTTGAATGGAGAAGTTCTCTCAAATTTAATAGCTGAGCAATAGATGACTTAATTTTGATTTTCCAAAAGCTTTTACCTTTCAAGAAGTAAATGTGGATCCATTTAGCTCAGAGGGTTTTAGAATTTGGTATCACTTATATTCTTTTAAGTGATGTGGAATCTGTGATGGCTTAGAAGTTTCAGTTAATGCTTCACCACCTCTATCTTCCTCAAACAAATATAATATTTAAAACTATGACAATGATAGGCTAAACCTTTTTTTTTAATTGCTGATTCAAATCCCTTAATCCTATTAGAAAATTATTTAAAACAAAAGGGGGGACTTTTTTATGTTGAAAATCTAGTTCTTGATAATAATTAGGTTGTGGTGTGAGTACAAGAGATTACCAATAGTAGCTCTATTGTTATTAACCAAAACTCTATATAGCTTCTTTCTGATTTGCTAACTTCCTTGTTATTCATTGCTCCAACTAAGAAATTATCCTTAGTTTTAAAGTTAATTACCTCTATATCAATAATACAATCTTTAAAATACTTTGTTGAGACGGTTCTCTTAGTCATTTTGTTGTTTTTAGATATGCTATTTATGGACATATTATTCAAAGTTTTGTCAACATCATATAATCAAACAAAAACTCAAAAACTTCTATTTAATTTTTTAGTAGTTGGTTTTCCTTACAAATTCTTTGGATACTGTTGCATCCAAAGAATTTGTGGTCAATTAATATTTTGCTTGCAATGTTATTCATCATCTTATAAACAAGAACACAATTAATTTTACCCATGGAAGTAGTCATAGTATGTATCTCGTCTTTTTAAGTTGTAAATAGTAATAAGACCTAAATTCATATAAAAAGTGTTTATATCTAACAAGAAGTGTACTATGTTAATTTTGACTCAAAAATGACATTTTTCATAAAAAATGAACCAAGATTATGTAGGAAAATCCCGGGAGGTACATCACATGTACCAGGTGTGGAAAACAAAAATTTTTATTACCGGGACCTTCCCGAAGCCAGGATCCATGTGTCTGTATGCAAACTCAAACCTAAACAGCCAATAGAGACTGTCT
>JANKOD010000006.1:14466738-14478542 GCA_026284645.1 Erythroxylum acuminatum | reverse complement strand
GCTTTCTTGAAACAAATCTGCCCAAGAACAAATCCCACACGGATTTGGGCTTCAAAACTAATTAAAATTGACTAGTCTTAGTTCAAATAGGATAAGGAAACAATAAAAATAGAAGGCTAACATAAGAGGGGCGAATTGGGCTTAGTGTCATTCTACATTTCCTTTATATAATTTCATCTCAAATTATTTGGGATTTCATTGTGCTTGTAATTGCATGCAATTATTTTTGAAGCATGTATATCCATTTGCTTGCTTAACAAAAATTACCAATTTCCTTTCCTATTTCATTAAGATTTTTAACAGCCACAGTATTTTACAATTATTCATGTGTCACTTTCAAAGTGACTTTCTCTCTGCACTGTGCCATGTTGGAGGATGAACCTATAATTCTTGGCCGGGATATGCATAAACATGTGTACTTATTTCCTAGTTCATGAAACCAATACTTAATATTTTAGATTATCATTCACCAAAACAGAAGAGTTGTAATGATTTTGTTGCAACATTGTGCCACCTATGTCAAATTCCTTTTATTTCCACATTGTAGATGTGGAAAAATCATGTATATTGATTGATTGTGTTTCTTATTATGTTAGAATATCCATAAATTATGGGATTAGAGGGTATCTCTTAAGTTATGGCATCAAATATTCAATATTAGATTATCCCCTAAATTATGAGATTATAATCATTAGTTTCCAGTTATCGGTACTATAACTTTTTTTGGAAAAATAAAGATTTCATTGATTAAATATATTTGCATCTAGAGTACAAAAGGTCGAGGATAATCCAAATGGTCTAGATTACACAGAGTTATGGTTCCTAGTAATCGTCTGCATCTTGATATCTAAGGGGTACTTATAAGACCACATACACCAGTATTACTCCAAACCCCATCTTCTCTTCATACTACTTGACAGATTTGCTACTATTCCTCTTGCTAATATGGCCAATCTGCAATGGAGGAAAATGTCCTGAAAAAACCATTTCACTCCTTCCAGATGTAGAACACCAAATCTGTCCAGCTTAACTTAATTGCTTTGAGATCAGTTGGATTATGTACGCTAAGGTTCCCCAACCAAGCAATAGCTCTTCCATTATGAGGCTGACACTTCTATTATTACGGAATGGCCATATCAGTTTCTAATTAATACACTCACTTTAGTTTCTGGATTCACCACCAATTTCAAGGGTTGTATCTCTTCCACCTGATATAGGGGACCTTTACAATGCCAATTATCGTACCAAAAGGACGTGCTTTCTCCATTTCCAATGCTATGGAATACCTGTTGTTGCATCCATTGCCTTATCGCTAGGATTTCCTTCAGAGTTCCTGACATTTCCTGCCTTGGCTTGTATATAAGCTGAACATGACGTAAACATTTGATATATGCAAACTCCTTTACAAATTCTAAGATGGTATCAGAGCTAAATTAGTCTCTTTGGATCAAATTGTTTCCAGCCTTCATTGCTAAAATATATATATATATATTTCTCTTTTTCTAGTTCAACCTTCATTGTTGCACCTTATTTCCTTCCTTCCATTTCAACCTTTATTGATGTCTCCTCCCTATTTTATTATCTTTCATTTTAGTCTTCATTGCTAATTATTGTGCTCTGTTCCCCACTAAAATAGAGTATTTCTTCCAACCTTAATTGTTGGAATTATCTAAGGATTAGCTTCTTTGTAAAGGGAGGAAAATGTCAAAAGTTGAAGAAGCAAGTAGTACCACTACTGCATAGTCGATTCCAATAGCCAGGGTAATTACAAAGTATCTAGGCAACATATAGATTGGATGGAGAAAAGCTACCTCAAATGGTCCTAAATTGTTTGTACAATTCTAAAAGGAAAAGGAAAAGGAAACATTAGCCATCTCATAGGTATGGGACCAAAACTAGGAGATTCTCATTTCGAAGCATGGGATGAAGAATATTCCATGATCATGACTTGGTTGTGGAATTCTATGATTCCTAAAATAAGTGACACATGCTTGTTCTTTGAAGATTCAAGTAGGATGGCTATATTGTGACAACAAATTTGCAATCAACATAGCTCACAACCTAGTTCAACATAATCAAACAGAGCACATTCAAATCGATAGGCACTTCTTCAAAGAAATGTTAGAGAGTGGATTAATTTGCATTCCTTATGTGTTTACTCATGGTCAGTTGGTTGACTTATTCACTAAAGGTTTGAGTAACTCAATTTTTTGTATTGTTGTGTACAAGCTGGGATTGGAGAATACCTATTCACTAGTTTGAGGGAGAGTGTGGCAAAATCATGGATATTGATTGATTGATTGTATTTAATTGATTTTCCTATTATGTTAGAATATCCCATAAATCATGAGATTAGAGAGTATCCCATAAATTATGGGAATAGATATTGTAATGATTTTAATAAATCATTTGATTAAAATCATTAGTTTCCATTTATGGGTACTAGAATTTTGCATATAAGCTAACCTACTATAAAATTTGATATATGTAGACTCCTATTCAAATTCTAAGAGTAGATAATCCTTAATTCCTGTTCAGTACATCATAGAGTCTTTTATACAGACTTTACTCTTGGAAATTGTCTTTTGAAGCATGTTAGTTATAGTATTGGCCACCTTTATAAGTAATATGGCTCCATATTATTGAGTTGTTCGATTCTGTAGTTAGGTTTTTGTGTTATTTGTTTAAATTTGCTACCTTCATATTGTGCATTTCTTCTAGCTGTCGAACTGCAAGCTTTTATGTACATTGCATGTTCGAGTAGTGCTTTCTTTAGAATATTGTTGAATGATTATTTCTTCAAATGAGGATGGATGGTCATCTCTCATGTAGCAGTTCTAAACGATTTTCTTTCAAAAAGCTAGATGGTAATCTGACATTATGATTCTGTGCATTAACTACAAGACATCCTCTAGTAAATAAATGATAAACTTTATTTTTGCCCTTGAGGGTTTTGTTTTGATGTTTTAAAATAAGACATTAAAAAATATTTGTAGCGGAGAGGTGCTAATTTGGTCTTGACTGCTTGGTTTGATTTACCCTTTGTGCTTGTAAGGAAAAATATTGCATGAATTTATTATTGGTATACCTTTATGAGTTTTAAAACCTTCTGTAGGCTGTTGACACAGTGGTGGCCGGGATTCTTCATGATGTGGTTGATGATACATTTAAAAGTTTACGAAATATAGCAGAAGAATTTGGTGATGATGTAGCAAAGTTGGTATCTGGTGTTTCACGATTGAGTTACATTAATCAGGTAATAGATTATCTATTTATTTTGATGAAATTTCCATGCTTCTTTCTTATCACCATATTGTTGTCCTTTTGTTTTCTCTAGTTCTCTTAAAAGAATCAAATAGATTACATTAATAAGTGGTTTTCTTCTTTCTATGGTGGAAGAGTGAGATAGGGACATCTCTATCCTATTGTTAAACAGATTTTTTCCTTTCATTTGAAAAAATTACTCATAGAGAAATGTAATTAAACCTTATGCGGTGTCTGAAAGATAAATGATGCTTATCTTGTAACTGTCTAATTGGTGGAAGGAAAAGTGAATTTTGACTTCTAGGTAATACACATCAGGGGAGTGGCCATGCGTATTGGGAATAGAAAAATTGTTATGCTACTCATTTTGTTTTTTCGAGCAACATAGAACTTCTTTTATGTAGTTTAACTATTCATATTTATAGAATTGTTATTGAGGCAATGTTTCAAAATCTATCTTTCCTCCTCCTTTTATGGTTGGTATTGATTTTTGAGGTGTGTGTTCCTTTATAAAACTTGCATTTTTGTAACAATTGACAATGTTTTTAGTTTTAATACATGGTTACCAACATTATTTACAAAATGTCATGCATGAATACAAGTTATGCTAAATATTGAAATTCTTGGGCTAAGGTAATTTGCTTATTCATTAGGCTGAAAATTTATAGTGGTAACTTCTAATTATTTTATTAATCTGGTTTATCTGCTATCACTTTACTCTTTTATTCTTCTTTTTTTGTTGTGTTACATCGCAAACATGTATTATCTATTTCCTTGATTTGAGTGTTATTATCATTTTTCGTTTCATGTTGAATTTTTATCATCCTTGGACATCTATGTTTTCCTAACTTGTTTCATGTCCATGTAAATTCTTTTCCCAGCTACTACGTAGACATCGTAGGCTAAATGAGAACCAGGGTTCCATTGGCCATGAAGAGGTATGAAACTTAAAAATGATGCTAGAAACCATATAAAGCCATTATTCTTCAACCGATTTCAGCCTAGCTTGATACTTGTGTGATTTGATTACTCCTTATTATTAAGTTAAATGTCTTTTGCACGTGATCTTATCTAATCAAGTAAATACCATTGCATGGAGTGATTTACATACTATAATAGTTTGTGTCTTCTTTTGTTATACTAGTGATAGCTTATAATTTTCCTACTATTACAACTAGATGGGCTGAAACCTAGTTAAGATTAATATTAGTTTTCTACCTTTATTGAAATGTTATTCATAGCTTGTGTTGACTTATTGTTTTATATGTATGGGATAAAACCTAGTTAATCAGAAGCCATCCAATTGTTTCTTCTACTTTTCTACACTTGGACAAATTGGTGCCTACGACAAGAATGAACATCTTTTTCCATGCCATCCTTTTTGTTTGTAGTGCTTAATATTGCATTCTTGGACTTCTGATTAGCCCCATAATCTTTACTTTTTTCTTGAGGTTTAAGTGATTAGTTGAGAACCAATTTTTGTCAAATATTTTTATTATGTTCATATGATTGACTCTTAATAAAATGGTGCAAGAACCATAACTTAGTTGAACACTTCTCGTGATGGTTGGTCGAGTGACGTAATTTTTTTAAATAAATCATTTTGGGTTGAATTAGTCTTTCTTGATTTTTCTATGGATTTGCATCTTTCATTAATCATTAATGAAATTTTTTTATGTTGTGAGTATTAGCTCTAGTTGCTTGCTGTGCAAGAATAGAAATGAAAATATTAATGAAAAGATTTCAATAAAAGAGAAGAAAATTGACAATTTTTTATTTCTAATAACAACAACATAAAACCAATAGCTTATTGCTTCAAACTTACTCTCATGACTTTATTATTATTTTCTAAGGCTGATAGTCTACGTGTGATGCTTTTGGGAATGGTTGATGATCCACGAGTCGTTCTAATCAAGCTTGCAGACCGTCTCCACAACATGAGAACTATGTACTGGTTCTTAACTTTCTTGATATCATCAATTTATGGTGGTTATTAGTTTTCTCTCTCCCCACCAAACCAATTCCTCTTGTATAAGAGCCATTATTTTCCTATATTAATGTTACTCATTGATTGATTGTTCTCCTTTTGTGTTCACTGTGCAAGATAGATAACTTTCTTATACTCCAATGTCAAGAAGGTTCATGAAATTCTACTAGATAACTTTCTTATACTCCAATGTCAAGAAGGTTCATCAAATTCTACCACTACCACAAAAACTACCAGAAAGGCAACTACCACAAATTTCTACATCCTTAACTACCACAAAGACATAATTTTTTTTGTTGCAGTTATGCTCTACCATTGTCAAAGGCTGAAGCTGTAGCTGAAGAGACCTTACTTATTTGGTGTTCCCTTGCATCCCGATTAGGTTTATGGGCATTGAAAGCCGAGCTAGAAGATCTATCCTTTGCTGTTCTTCAGGTGTGTTTAACACGTGTTTGTTAACTGTTTTGCAGATCTAGACAGGCATAATTCATCGCTGCACAAGTTAGGCTTCATTTATTTTAATAAGGTAGTTTAGCTAATAATCTATAAGACTTTACATATTTTGATAATATGACAAGAAATATTGCGCTCTTTAAGTCTATTTATTTATTCAAACCATGTGTGAAAAAATAAAGAGAATTTCTTTCCGTATCAATGGGAATCTCAAATTTACTAATATTGAAGAATTTAAGTGGTGATTAAATGGAGATTTTATGCAAATGGATATAATGGATTTAATTGGAATTTAATATTTTGACTATAAATAACCATCAACAAATTTGATTGAAGTTGACCTTGATAAATATTATATGAAGAAGTCTACTGTTTGGATTCTTATAATTCAAGGATAGTATAACATTAATGCACTAGACTACTTAAATCGAGAGAGCTTTTGCATAGAATGACTTAATAGAGCCTTTTCAGACATTTTTCAATCTAGACCAAAAATTAGCTTGAAAACTTCTTAAACATTGAAGCATTAAATTCTATCAAGCATTGGTCTAGATCCAAGCATAAATCCTTGACTCTTGTGATAAATTCATTGTGGCATCTTTTCGTTAGCTAAATTATCTTTCCAATTTCAACATATTTCTTGTGACTTGTATGTGTCATTCAGCCGCAATTGTTTTGTAAGTTGCGGGCTGATCTTGCTTCCATGTGGAGTACTACTACAAAAAATGGGTTTGCAAGGAGAATATCCATTAAAACTAGCTTGCTGCCTATTAACGAGAAAAATTACACCCCTGAAGATGATGATCTTGTGGCTAATGAGATTGATGTTCCAAGCTTGAAAGTAAGCCCTAAGCTCTTATTACTGTTAATTTTTTTTTTCCTGTTCCACAATACACTTGCTTAGCCTATTTTTCCTGATAGCTAAAAGATCACAAAAAGAGAGACAAAGAAAGAGACCGATAGAGCACCACCATAAAGGAATTCAGATTGAGAGAAAATAATCATTTAATTGTTTTCTGCATAAACTAATCATATTTTTAATTTCTTTTGACGAATTGATGTTGTTCTTGAATTTTTTTTAAACCTTTGTAATTATTATTCTTGTCCACATGGTTGTTTCAAACTTGCTAATGGTGTTGATCTTTTCTTGAAGTTGGAGTATTGCTGAATTTATATTTTGTAGGCCTCATGCAAAACAAGTGTTTCAAACTTAACTAAATTTTGCAATTTTTATAAGACCAGACGAACTATATCTTTTGCTTATATTTTGTATATATTGGTTCTTTAATTTAAGGTGATTAGATGATCTTATATAGTATGTTTATGACATTTGAGCTATTGTCTCGTAAGAAATTTATTGTTGTAACTGTAAATATAATTGTATAGTAGACATTATTGAGAAGATTTCCCTACAGGAAATTAACTTCAAACTACAGCCTGAAGATCTACAGGAAATTAACTTCAAACTATAGCCTGAAGAACTAAGTCAAATTTTATCGTATTCATATCTCTTTGTGTTGATTAAAGTTTTAGTCCAGTTAGACTAGTTGCCACGACATCTATTTTTGTTCGTGAAAGTAATGAAAATGATGCACCGGGGTAGGATCAACTAAATTCTTATAAGCCCTCATGTGTCCTATCATGTGTAGGATCTTTTGGAAGCTGTAGTCCCTTTTGACATCTTGTTGGATCGAAAGAAGAGAAATTTATTTCTTAAAAATCTTGGTAAAACATGTGAGAGTCAAGGTAAGTTGAAGGTCCTACAGGATGCTAAAACTGCTCTAGCATCTCTTGCTGCCTGTGAGGAAGCACTAGAGAGGGAGCTATATCTAACCACTTCGTAAGTATTGCTTCCAGTTGACATTATTGCCTTTTGTTTTATATACAAGCACTTAACTACTTTCATGTTTCACAATTATTTGTAAAATTCACGTCCCATATGCAGCCATAATTACTATCAATTTGTTTATTTATAAAGAATCTCTCTCTTTCTCTCTCTTGCTTATAGTTATGTCCCAGGGATGGAAGTTACATTGTCGAGTCGACTAAAGAGCTTGTTTAGCATCTATAGCAAGGTATGTCAAAACCTTTATGGTTTATTTTAACTTACTACAACTAGTAATGAAGAATGTCATCAATTTCCAATTTGATTTGGTGTTTGACAATCCTAGACTACAATTTCTATCTATTTTCTAATATTATGTTTCCGTGGCCCTAGTGATGTGAAGCTCTAAAGGGAAGATATACACGTTCTTTTTTTTTAGCATTTTCAAAGCTTAGATCATTATTAGCTTTAAGCATTGGTAAATGTGTTAGATGCCAGTTTGCAACTTTCTTTTAAGCTATACACTGAAAATATAGACAAAATATCATTGATTTATGGGATGACATCAATACATAATTTATTGGGACTCTGGGAGAATATAAAGATGGGACTTGAACATTCTAGCTTTATTGAGCATGTCAAGAATATATTTATACTTAAATGTAAATATGTCATCCATGTTAAGATGTAATATGCCATGTTTTGACTGAACAACCTTTATGTCAAGAAAATGTTGTAAAGGCCTTCAATCCTTTATTGAACATAAGATAAAGGGACACATTAAGATATTGCCTTCTAGTAGAACTATTCCCAATTATGAGCTTATCATCTACATACAACAACAACAATATACCTTTACTAGATGAGTAGGCATTGATGAAATAATTAATGATCTTTCATATAATGAAAAGAAGAAACTGGAGAATTGTCGGATTATGTAGAATCATGCAGTATTATCTAGAAGATTGTATAGATATAGAAATCTTATGAATCCCTGATTTCTAGGGATTAGGATAAGATACAGATTTCCATGTATCTTAGGAAATTTGATACTTTATTTAGTATAGACACTTGTATTTATATTGAATATAGCTGTAACCTACTATACTTGAGAATGAAATTGCTTTCTTCTGACATAACCATGGAGTCTTGTTCATCCCATGCCACAAATTTTGGATCATCCTGTGAAGGACCAATACCCAATAAATGACTCAATTTCCCTCTCCCTTTTAGGAATGTGCGGACCAGTTGTGACCACTTTAAATAGTTCTTCCCATTCAATCAGTATGCAGCTTGAATATTCTGCAAATCTCTAGGTATAGCAGCAGCAGTACTCTCGACAGAGTGGCTGATGATTTCAGCAGAACTACTAGGGGATTCTGACATGATTGATTTAGTAGGACAAAGGAAAGGAGTAGGAAAAAAAAAGAGATAAGGCTAGGACGTTGAAGAGGGATAGAGAAGATAAGATTCTCGGTCAGTATGACTCTTCTTTGAGATATTGGTACCCCCAAGGATTTAAAAGGTAAGATCCTATTTTTAATCCCTTCTCAATGGCTTTAGAGGCTATCTCTCTACTTGAGTTACATGATAAGTAGAAATAGCTCTTTTGTGGGTTGTATCTAAGGCTTGAGATCTCTTGGAACTCCTCCATCACTCGCAAGATTAGGTCTATGGAGTTTTTCTCCGGTCTGCAAAACAATAGCAAGTCATTTGCAAAAGCTAGGTGTGTGATCTTCATACCTTTACATCTGCAATGGAACTAGAATTCTGGGTGTCTCCGGATATTGCTTGCGAGGAGAGTTGACAAAACCTCCATGCATATTACAAACAGGTAAGGGGATAAAGTGTTCCCTTGCCTTAAGCCCCTCCTTGCTTTCATCAGGTTTGTAGGTTCCCTATCCACTAGGATTGTCATAGAAGCAGTGGTAACGTATTCTTCTACCCATTTTCTGAACACGGAAGGATATTCCATTGCTTCCAATGTATTTAATAGGAAGCTCCAGTTGATTGAGTTATAGGCCTTTGCAAGATCCATCTTTATAGTGCAGTTCCTCATTCTTCTCTTAGCATTATACCCCTCTAACAATTCCTGATAGAGTATGATATTGGTTCCCATTGATCTTCCCTTGATAAATACATTCTATTCTGAGTTGATTAACTTTCCCAGGCTTGCTCTCAGTCTATTGGCTATTATCTTTGTGATAATTTTGTATAGGAAGTTACAGCAGGCTATTGATTGGAATTGTTCTAGCTTCCTTGCATTACTTTGTTTAGGAACAAGGCAAATGAATGTTTTATTCCATTCCTTGAAAAGTGTTCCTCTCTCAAAGAACTCTCCCACTTCTTTTACCACTTCATCCCCTAAAATATGCCAATGTTTTTGAAAAAATCGCCCATTGTATCTATCTGGTCTTGGGGCTTTATTAGGGTTCATTGAGAAAGTAACATTTTGAACTTCTTCCCTTGTTATTTCCCCAACTAGCTCCACCTTGTCCTTTTAATCGAGCTTTTTAAGATCTGTAAGGTTCTCCTTGGGTATGGCCTTTGTTGTCATTATAGTCCCATACTGCCTAGTAAAATACTCTAAGGCAACCCCATTCTTGCTTTCTAGGTCCTCATGGAAAATTAAAAACATGAAAAATTGATGACAGTTTAATAGGAGTAAAATTAGAGAACATGCTACAGGTATAGGAGATTAAGAACTATTTGCAATACAGACTTCATCTTTGCCTAAACACGGAGTGTAAGTCAAAAAATTATTTAAAGAGCTTGTCATACGACTTGACGCTACAGAATCTATAACCCAAAGATTATTTTGAGTTTTAGAATAACAAGAAATGCAATACTTGATTTGGCAAAATTAGAAGAACCAATAGTTGAACGTGAGTCAAGGCGAGACAAAAGATGTCCTAGAATTTGCATCTCTTTATTGGAAAAACCACCAATACTTGTTATTTCTTGAGAAATAGTTTCATTTATAGCCAACCTCGAGCAATTTTCAATTGCATAGTTTAGTAACCCTGACATGACAATGGAGTTTTATTCGTTGAGTGAATGCTCGATCAGTAATAGTTAGCTTTGAATTATTTCCTGTGACATATCCTTGCAAATCCCAAGTTTGAATGAACAATAAACATGACCTTGACTAAGCAAGGTAGTTGGTTCCATCCAGCTTTAATGGATTGATTTGCAGAGAAGGATTTTCAGCTATAGATCCAACTTAGACTCTAGAATTTTTGTGTTCTCCATTTTTTGAGAAAAAAAGAAGTTATTTTATTAGTCGAGAAAAAAGGTAGCTCATACGCTCTGCAGACCAATACTCCAAGGGAATCTTGTGAATATTCACCCATAATGGAATTGAATGAAGCTTGCTTCTATCCAAGGTAACTCTAGGCTGCCACTTCTTAATAAGAATTGGATGCCCCATTATGTTCCATGGCCTTCCTTCTAACACCTTTTGTGCATTCTTTCAGTGTTGAATTTGAATACAAAGAATTCATCTTCGTTTACCATAGTATTCACCAACCTCTTATTCCTCTATATAGCACTCGCCCTCCTTCAAACAACTGGAAAAGCTAACCTCTTCTCTAGAAAGAAACCCATAAGAGATGTACTCCACTTCTTACCACCTTGCTGTAGGACTTCAATTGGAGCTTGGATTGGTTTGTCTCCATTTGACCCCATAATTCTAAGTCTGCCTAAGTTCCCAGAATCCCCTACAATTCTGGGTGCTTCAGCATATTGCTCGCGAGGAGAGTTGACAATACCTCCATGAAAATTTCAAACAAGTAAGGGTATAATGGGTCCCTTTGCTTTAGTCCCCTCCTTGCTTTGATCAAGTTTGTAGGTTCCCCATCCCCTGGGATTGCCATAGAAGCAATGATTACACATTCCTTTACCCATTTTCTGAACATGGGAGGATAAGCTATTGCTTCCATTGTATTAAATAGGAAGCTCCAGTTGTTTGAGTCATAGGCCTTTGCAAGATCCTTCTTTATAGTGCAGTTCCTCATTCTCCTCTTAGCATTATACCCCTCGAACAATTCTTGACGTAGTAGGATATTGGTTCCCATAGATCTCTCCTTTTTGAATGCATTATGTTCTGAGCTGATTAACTTTCCCAGGCTTGCTCTCAGTCTATTAGCTATTATCTTCGTGATAATTTCGAATAGGAAGTTACAACAGGCTATTGGCTTGGATTGTTCTAACTTCCTTACATTGCTTTGTTTAGGAACAAGGTAGAGAAATGTTTTATTCCTATCTTGAGAATTG
>JANKOD010000006.1:14414350-14428259 GCA_026284645.1 Erythroxylum acuminatum | reverse complement strand
TCCTTCTAGAAAAATGTTCCTCATTGTCTTAATTTTCTAATGACACCAAAATCATTCAATTTGGTTTGGTAATTTGAGAGTTATGTCCCAAACATTTCCGAACTATCCTTATACTGAAACAATATTTCGTGATCAATTTCCATCCAAAAATTGAAACTCTTAAGGACTGAATTAGAACTTAAGTTCATCAGATAATTTGTAGCCCTATTTCTCTAGTTTAATTCAAATAAAAAATAGTCTTATTTCGATAACTAGAGAAAATTTTATGGCCAAAACACCGAAGCATGTTCAATGTAACATTTTCCAACTTTTAACCTCTAACACACTTCATATATATAGTTCTAACTTCCAATGACAATTTGGGATCCAACATCTTTCCTCTTTCAATCATTCTTATCTTCATTTTTACAATAATTTATGTAGCCATAGGGGTCTTCTTCGTTGGAGCTATCATTAATGAAGAGAAATTGCTCTTTCCAACATAAGTTCTAAATTGAATTATAATATTTGGTTTCAGGAATACATTATTGTACTAGGAGTTTATTTAAGTGAGATTAAGTTTTTTTTTTATAAATCAGAAAATTATATTAATGAAAAATTACGCACATCAAGACATGGCCAAAGCAACAGTCTCTAAGCCCAACTAAAGGAACTGGCAGTAACATGAGGAGTCCTAGACTTCCCCTCACCAAACAACACACACAAAACTGAAAACAACCAACAACTACAGCTCCAAAAGAAAGACAAGAGTACCAGCAACACACCCATAACAAGATAAACGACGCAAACCCCAAAATATGCAATCAAGTACAGTACTCACGACAAAACAGTAAGAAGTGGCTCTCCAATGGAGAGAATAACAAAGGTATGAACTTTGAAGACACCATCACAGCTGCAAGGCAGTACACTGATGCGTGAATCCAAGAAGAGATGGAGATTAAACACAATTACGGTCGATCAACGAAAGGGGTACCTGCATAAAAGAAAGAAGAAGAAACAAGAAAAGGAAGAACAAGACAACAACCTCCCATTACCTTCTCTCGATGTTTAAGCTGAGTTGTTCCCGTACTTGGAAGATCACGTTAGTAATAATGTTCCCCTCTTCCAAAGCTGCATTTTTGAAAGTTCGAAGGTTTCTTTCAGACCATAAGCTATAAACAATAACAGCGAGAAGAATGAGGAAAACGTTAAGGTCAATGTTCCTGTGGCCTTGGGGCTGGCTAAACCAATGGATTACAACTGGGAGGTTGAGGAGGTGAGGAATATTGAGCTGAAAGTGGGAGATGCAGTGTAACCACACCGATTTGAAAAAGGAACATTAAAAAAAGAGGTGATTGGATGACTCGCTATCCGAAAGGCATAGAGAGCAATGATTGGAGATATAAGTATACCGGAGCTGGTCCCTAGTCTGAAGCTTATTAAGGACAGCTAGCCACAAGATAAAGGCATGCCTAGGGTTGTACAAAAAGTATTCTTTATCGAGAAAGATTGTACAAAAAGTATTCTTTATCTTTTAAAAAACAATTATAGCTACATACTTTGCTTTAATATAGTTCATACTTTGAAATATTGCCTCATTAATATTATTTTAATGCTTTTAAAATATTTATTAAAATGTGAAATAAACTATTTAAATAAAGAGCATATTAGATCAAAATCAATATTTTTAATTATTATGTTTAGTATTACAAAAAGTAATCATTATCTAATATTATAAGAAAAACTAATAAAATTATACTAAAAAAGTTATTTGAAAAGCAACTAAATTAAAAATGTTATCAAGACCCTAAAACATTTTTCATTCTAATTTAACCTTTCAATTTTTCTTAATTTATAATTTACCTTTTTTTAATATTTCAACCTCTTAGACAAATTCTTAAACCTACCCGATGTCTGTGTATTTTGAAACCAACAGGAATTGGTGGATCATATCCTCTTCAATTGTCCATTCTCTTCATACATATGGAGCAGAAATTAAAGCCTATACAGTGCCTCTTCATCAACCACAAATTGGCAGGAACTGTTGCACCGGTTATGTATCACCAGAGGAATGGCAATGGAGATTTCATTGCCTACAAAATATCTTTGAGTTGCACAATTTATCAGCACAAATCTACTCACATACAAATCCTATTGTTAGAGCTCATGAAATCTATCAAGAAAACAGTTGATCATCCATCAACCTCAGCTCAGGTGGAGTCAATAACCTCTCAACTCAGGTGGAGTCAACGCACAATCCAAAATATTGCCTACTCCTATTTGATGGTTTAATTTTCTCTCTACTTGCTGCCTTGATACTAACCTTCTGCAGATGCGAGGCCCCTACGGAGAAACCAATTGTTCCAAAGCATCTCTTCTCTCGACATGGCACCAAATGCTTGATCTTTCTGGTATCTTTCTGGCCTTCTAGCTTGGTTTCCTAAGTGTTTAAGTAGTCTATTTTGAACCTTTTCTCATTTTTGATATACCAACGCATTTTAAAGTTCTCAAA
This sequence comes from Erythroxylum acuminatum, assembly GCA_026284645.1. Lineage (NCBI taxonomy): Eukaryota > Viridiplantae > Streptophyta > Magnoliopsida > Malpighiales > Erythroxylaceae > Erythroxylum > Erythroxylum acuminatum. Next base: position 14,425,768 of record JANKOD010000006.1, on the reverse strand, counting down.
AACAAAGACCAAAATAAAGGACAAAATGCAGATACTTTGGTGGAAGCTTAAGACCACCTAGTCTAGGGATCCAAAGCAGATTTTCTTTTATTCCGTTACTTAAATTGAAAGGACAGGTAAGGAAAAAAAAGACTTGAGAAGAAAAAGGCATTGAACAATACGGATATAGTAAATGTCTCAATGTGTACTTTTAGGAGAATGATGTATCCGTGTTAAAATTACCAACTCCGACTCACTTGATCCAGGCATCAAAGCCCCAGATACCTTGCTAGAACCATCTGAAAATAATAAAGAATCAGACATTGCATGATGAAGGTCCTCATCTTCAGCAGAATGAAACTTGCAACTCTCATCCAAGTTATGGCTATCAGAGACCATCTTACTCGATATCTCATCTATCTGATCACCTCTAACAACTTGTGTTGACTTTAGTGAGTCATCATGGCTAAGTGATCTATCTAGTACATCCAAATTTTCACAAAGATCATAAGCATGAATATGCAATTGGCCTGTTGATGACACCATCTCTTTAGACTTCAGTCCAGTAGCAACTGAAGCAGCCTCTGACTTCACCGGATCAAAATCCAGTATTACATTGCTCATTTCAGTTTGACAATTTAACAGAAGCTCCTCTGCTTTGTTCTCATCAGTAACAAGGACTTGCTCCTCCTCTTTGAATGCTAGCTTACCATCTACCGGTCCAGTATTAACAGATGGAAAACCATGCAAAACTAGTTTCTGGTTCTTGTAAATGTCCAAGGCTCTCTGCAAATAAGAAATTTATCCAAACTTCATATTTCCAAACTTGACATTTCAAAATATCTTTCGAGTCTTAATTGACCAACAGAAGCAATAGTTAAAGATGACGTGCCCAATAGTAGACACCCAAATCATGAGGTGTAGGCAGGTGAGACCAAATCCATTAGGATTCCTAACAAACCAAACGTTCATAGTGTTATTAGTATTATTTCCCTGTGTGCGTGTCTGACTCAACAAAAAAGAACGTGATTATTAAAAAAAAATTAGCCTAAAATACACATCCACCCAACATAGATTTGAAGATGTGCTGTCCTCTACTTTAAACTGCACCTTCCCAAATAATCCCATCCCTTCACTCAAAGAGAAAACAAACAGGAAAAAAAGCTTCATATTGACATTAAGTAGCAATATAGAAGCAGTAATTAAACTAGACTCACTGGTTAACAACAGCACTTAATGCAATTACATGAACTTTGCATGAGAAAAAAATTCTTAGGAGTAAGAATTTCCATTCTGCATAAGAGCAGGAAGCGTAAGGATAGAGCAGACTCGAGGCACAAAGAAAATGACAAGGAAAACTTAGAAATAAGAACCTCGGCTTGCATAAATACAAACACCCTAAATCAGTCTCCTGCTGCTAAGAGGCAACTCCTAATCTCCTTCAAAAAACAATATATTCTTCTGTAAAACTTCAATTATGCCCCTGCACTCCTATGAGTCAAATATAGTGAATTTTATTTCATAAACATGATAAAGCAGGATCTGGAACCACATGACACTAATTATAGCAAATTATCACCTAATTTGTCAAGCTCAAGCTTACCTTATGAACAGTATTATTTGTGGCTGAAAAGAGTGAAGGACTCAACAACTTATTGGAACTTTTGGGTACTGCTCTTGCTCCATCCTGGCACAGAAAGTCTTTTATTACAGAGATATTTCGAACAATGGATTCGATTTCAGGAGACAGAGATGAGTTTCTACCTTTAAATTTACAAGCATGGCAACCTTCTCATCTACAACTGTTCTGTGTCCTACATTCAAAAAAGCCATAAACTGGCGGAATAAATCTGGACCGACAAGTTCAGTTGAAATGTCCAGCTTAGAAAGATAAGCTCGGTAAGAGTGAGGATTATTAAAATCACCCAGCAGTTTAGGAGGATATGTTATAATCTCATTGAAAGTTGAGAGTTTTGATGCTTCTTTGACTGAATAAGATACAGCTGGCTTTGTCTCAAGAGCTCTACCTTGAACCCCATTATAACCATTTTCATTTTCTGGCTTTTGACCTTCCTTCCCAGAGAACAAAGCATCTATAGAAGCTTGTTTCTGATTATCCTCTTTCAAGGATTTTAGTGGCAAATCTATCTTTGCATCACCATTTTTCCCTTTACAATTGTCTACACTAGATTCCCATTCCCTACCATTCACTGGATGCTTACTCTGCTCCCATTCTGGCCCTCCATACATGGGCATTTCATCCCTATACACACCACTATTTCCATCCCATCCATGCACATGAGTAGGCCGTGATCCATCCATCATATTCTGCCACCCAAGTGGACGCAAAAGACCAGAAAACCTGTCAGCTTCAGCAACATGATAAGGAATTCCAGAGTGGTTGACTTCCATGGAGGGTCTAACACCAAACAAGGGTGGAGAAGGGAACTGCGGCATCATGGTGTGAAAACTTGCATGAGGAGGTCCATGTTGGAAAGGAATGTAACCATTTGGCATTGGTGAGGACCAGTTTGGGCCACCTCTCCATGTACTTCCTTGTCCTCTTCCAAAATTGGGTTCACCGCTACGCTTATACCCAGTTCCACTGTTGGTTCTACCGCCTTCTTCCAGCCTACTGATGAAAGGGGAGCCAACTCCACCTCTGAATCCAGGCGTCAGGGCAGGGTTGCCCTGACTTGTTCTACTGTAAAATGCTGATACAGCTGGAATGTAATCATCCACCAGTGGCTTCTCTAAAGGCATGTCACATGTTGAACTATCCTCACGGGGGGTCAAATCTCTTGCACTGACAGAAACATTGCTCCTCCTAACTGATTCTTCAATGTCAAGACTCTGCCTAGTACTTCTGATTGTATACCTGCGCTCAAGACTACCGGACAAAGGAGACCTGTCCACCAAGCCCATGGGCGAAGTTTTAGAGGTTGATCTCTCTGATGACAAATCCCCCATGTGCACATCATCCAACTTTGTAGATCTCTCACTTGATCTATACTTAGATGCCCTTTCTGAAGCTCCAGGAAAACTAATCACTTCACTAAAAGGGACTGTTTTAGGCCATTGTTCTGTCACCGTATCTCTATATTTTAGCTTGTCTGGTTTAAAATGCCTAGCAAAGAAAATTTTTTAGGACAACATAATCATCCTTCTATTCAACTGGAAACATAAAATGCTTATTTCAAGATGGAAATGTGAGTCCACACAGAATTGCCTTTCAATAGGCCTTATCTGAAACATGGCAAGGCACTTCAACAGATAGAATAACAAATCAGTGCCTAAGTATCAAACAATCAAGTCAATAGAATATTTTACCAAAATATTTTAGCCCTTTCACATCCTTAGGAGGTTGTAGAGGACAGCATTACACATGAATGCATATTTGCAAACTCAGGTCCACAGAGGAACACAAAATATAGGGGGAAAAAACAGCAAGATGCAAATCCATAACCACTCCCAAGCACTCAAAACATAGAAACCAACTACAAATCCATAACCACTCTCATGCACTCAAAACATAGAAACTAACTGCTAAAGAACTGGGACAGTAAATAAGTTCAGTGTCAAAATGGTAATGAATGGGGTTGACCAATAAAAACGCATTCTTATATGTAACTGTGGAAAGAGAATATATAACAAATTTCTGTCTTTGAAGCCAAAACACTACCTTCTTGTAAACCAAAAGAAAAAGTGTGATGATTCAATTGTAAATTACAAAGGGAAGCAGAGATGCCATTACCAATTCTTGATGGTAACTAAATTTTATTGAATACATAGGTTGAAATGCATTTAGGTATTTACCTATACTCATCTGCTGAACAAGTACTTGGGCAAGTCCTTCTTCTGTTGCCACTGACAATGTTGTCTTGCTGAGGTTGTCGTGCTTGCGACCTTCCCCTGTCCATATCTGTCTCCACTTTATTGCTGCTAAAAGACTTCTTTTCCACATTAGGATAGCAAGCTTGGATAACTTTAGATTTCCCATAAATGTAATCATCATAATCATCAAGAGATCTCTTCCTTTCCTTCCAGCTATCTTTGTGTTTTGAAATCCCCTCATCATCTGCTCCATCATAATCCATATTTTGCTCATACTCTTTGTCTTTATCATGGTCTGAGTCTTGATCACAGTCTTTATCTCTATCACGATCTTGGTCCCAATCCCAATCACGATCAAGGTTAGGATCACGAACACGATCTCTATTATGCTCACAATCACGACAAAGCTCATGATCGCATTCATAGTCCAAATCATGCTCATGATCACGAATGCAGTGACAATCTCTATCGTGATAATTTTCATGATCTTTGTCATGGTAATTTTCACAATCCCATCTGAGATCAAAATCATGATCACAATCAAGATCATCATCTCGCTCATGGTCATATTTTCCATCTTGAGGCTTTGATCTATTAGGCCAAATTTCTGTAGTTTCCTTTTCATCCCTCAAATGCTTATCATCCAACCTATTGTGGTTATAGTCTGTTGAAACACGTTCATCTTTTTGTTTGCTTTCATGGTACTTGCATTCCCTATCCACATGGTACTTCTCTTTATATCTCTCTTCCTTATACTTCTCATTCCTTAATCTTCCATCCTTCGAGAAATCCTCTTTTGAGGAATATAATTTGTCACCAATGTCTACATCATCTTGATATTTGTCTCTATCACTAGAACCATCTCTCCTCCTCCTCCTTTGTCTATCTAATTGAATACCCGATTCAGGGCTTCGCAATAGATCTACATCAAAATCTGCATCAAAGAATAAACCAAGATTAATTGGAGCTTCAAGGAAAATTTATAAGATCATAAACCATGCTGCTAACCCAATACTTTATAATCAAACTTGACTATGCAGTTGTTAATAGTTGTAACCAACCAACACAAAAAAAGGCAAGCCCATAATAAGGTAAGAAAGGAAAAGAATAGTACAAGCTTAAATTGCATCCCACTAAAATAATAATAACTATATCTCAAAGAAAGTAAATTGTTATACATCCTACCAATTGCCCAAACTTCAACGAAAAGAAATTATCAACTACCTTTTTAATATAACATAGACCATATCTAGATTGGAAAGTGAGTTTACATGCATAAGCAACCTATCAAGTTGCAGAATAACAATGTGGCACATAACAAAAATACCAACCAAATACAACATTTAGCTTGAGTGAGTTCTCCTTAATTAATTTACTTGAAGAGTACATATGTGAGCACTTTCACTACATTACCAATTTACAAAGTCAACTAACAAGCCCCTTCACAACAGAAAAGACCAAGAACCACTCCTTACCATCCCCACTACACACTCCTATGTTCCAGATCCATTAGTCATGGTAATTAAAAATATGAAAGTGATTATGACTCAGCCTCACATGTATAAACAGAATTAGTTCTTTGTTGGATACCAAAAAAAAAGAGAAAGGAATTAGGGTTTCAATATAAATATTTGAATGTTGAGATGATATTCTCTTTACCTTTATCGTTTCAACTATTGCATCCTCCAACCCCATTTCAATTTAAAAGCTACCAAGAATTTACTTACCCCTTTGAAGCTACAAATAACAAAGTTCATGCCGTCTAAAATATCTTTAGTAATTCCCTTCAAATTACATTCTTACACGAGGTGGCCAAAATCATCCATTAAGTATAAGACATGTTAAGCTTTTTCAATTCATTGTCTAATGCTGCTCAAATGGACAATGCTATTTATGATCAATCAAAATTTTTCTATATTAAAAAGCCAAAATCAAGTCAAATAATTACCAACCAACAGAATTTGCACAATCTTACTTTCAGCGTTAAAGGCAAAACTTTCACCAACGAACCTCAACATTACATGCAACATTTGAAGAATAAAAATTGAAGATCAACAAAGACAGTGTCAACAAAGTGAAATAAGAGAAACCAACAACCACCAACTACAAAGTAAACGTAGATACCAAGCAAATCACAAACACTTGAGGAAAAGTAAATAACTGCTACGAAAACCAGCCACAAATCAACTAGTTACCTTACCAGTTTTTTGGGACAAATGCTTTACTGCACATGGATCTTCACCATCAACAAATCTTTCAGCCTTAGCCTTTCTATCCCTATCCTTATCCCTCTCCCTTTCAGCTTTATTTGATTCCTTGTGTTTTCCCTCACTCTTTCCACTACTACTACTACTCTTCTTCACCAACAACAACCCTTCGTTCTCATCTCTCCTTCTTCTCTTGAGAGATGATGATTCGCTACTCTTATCTTTCGACTTCTTCGTGCCTTCTGCCCCTCCTCTATCATCGTCCCCACGACCATTCCACCTATCACTCACCGCATCATCAACCCTCTCTTTCCGCCTCTTACTGGACGAATGCTCCTCTCCATTTCTAGACCCAGTAGAGCCGTTATAATTATTATTTTTATTATTATTATCATCCTTGGATGATTCAAGCTGCTTTCTCTTCTCTCCAGATGAAACCCTATCACTGCTCACCCTCTCCTCTCCTCCTCCTGCCTCTCCTCCTCCTTTTCGATCCTTCGAATTCGAATCCTTTTCCGAATCCGAGTATTCCCTCACTTCCCTAGAGCTATGCTTGGTCGATTTGTGGCGTGAACTTCGCGGCATCCTCAATAAATGAGAATAAAATTATTAAACAAACCCTAACTGCAAATACAGATAACCAACAAACTAATTGACTACTCGAACTAGACCCTAGTCTCAAACTCTAATCGATCCTGATGGTGACTCCCAAATCTTAAATTTGTAAGAACAACAGACAAAAACGCTAACTCGCTAAGTACGATCGACTAATTGAAATTCAAAAGCCCTAGCAGAATAGGTAAAGAGAACGGATCGGCGATTGGAAAATGGGGATGGAAGATTGAGAGAAGAACAAAATTACGAGAGTAGCATAGGAAAGTTGTAATTTATTTGGTTGCCAAGGGATAAATGTGGAAGAGTGAGTAATGTTGACGAAGAGACGACATGTTTCAAGGTTGTAGAGTGAGTTTTGTACGGCTTTTTTTCTTTCTTTTTTCCGGACTGGCGGGTGTATAATGCGCAGTAGTATAATGACGGCATTAATTTTTATTTTAAACATGTAATATTATTATAAATTTGTCATATTTAAAATATATAAATTAGAATATTAGAAATGAATAAGTAAAATTAGTTAGTAAAAATTTGGGATAAAAAATTTAAAATTAAGGAAATACATAATGTATTTGTCATAAATGGATTAAATATATAAACGAAATAGGTGTGACTTAAACGAATAGGTGTGACTTAAAAAATTTAAAATTAAGGAAATACATAATGTATTTGTCATAAATGGATTAAATATATAAACAAAATAGGCGTGACTTAAAAAGTAATAAAGATATATAATAGGTGTGACTTAAACGAAATAGGTTAAAAATAAATAAATATTTCGTAATTTAAAATTTTGTGATAAAATTATATATACATTTAAATATTAAAATGTATAATAAGAAGAGAATTAGGATAGAATTAATAGAAATATATAAATTAGAATGTTAAAAATAGATCAATAAAATGAGTTATTAAAAATTTGCAATGGAAAAAAAAGGAAACGTAAAATAAAAAATGTAAATGTTTTGTCATTAATTAAATATTGTAGTTAGTTAAGGTAAAATATTGTAGTTAGTTAATTCATTTCATTTTTTATGTGTCAAATATATTATAATAAATTAATTATGTTATAATTAAATAATTAATACTTTCCTAATGAATTTAGATGCCCGTGAAATTTGGTAGAGAAGGAAGAAAATATGTGACGAGTTTATGCTCCAAATTTGAAGCGAATCGGAGTCGAAGGCTATTCAAAACTATTGTATATTGTGACCACATGGTCACATGCGTGACACTGACGCACGGTTGTGATTTGTTAAATCATAGTAGTGCATATGTATATATATACATAACATATTATAATTCAATTAATTATTGTTTATTTAATAAATTAAATAATTATTTTTAATTTAATTGCTGATATTATTATTATTATTATTAAAGTTTTATATACATACTATATTATAGTTAGTCAGAAAATAAATTTGTTTATTATTATTATTATTATTGTTATTATTAATCAGCTTGTGAATTATGAATTTATAATTTTAATGTGTTAAATAGATTGTAACTAAATAATCAACTTATTAAATTACAGTAAATGATTAATAATTACTAGATAAATAAAATTTTATTAAATATTATTGATATAAAATTTATTTACCAATTAAATTATAATTGATGTATTAAAATATAATTAATTGATTAATTAGTACATATTAATATTTAGTATAATATTTACAAGTTACATATTTTAAATAATTACTCAAACTCTATGTCAAACAATTAATAATAATTAAAATATAATAAATTAATTGATTTATTAAAATATAATTTATTTATAAATTAATTATTAATCATTAACTGTTTAGTATATTAAGTTATAATTAATAATGAATAATATATAATTAATTAATAGATGTATAAATTTATTTATAAAATGATTATTAATTACTAATTGTTTAGTTTATTATTTACCGATTAAATTATAATTTATAGATTGATTACTTATTATTTTTAAATTAATTAAGTATAAATTTACAACCATGACTTAAGTGTCACTCTGACTAATATAACTTTTCCGCTTCTTAATTTAACATATTTAGAGTATAGTTAATTAATTAATTTTGAAGTAATTGGTAATGATTAAAATGTAATAAATTCATTAATTTATTAAATCTTACTTTATTTACAAATTAACTATTTATCACGGACTGTTAAATTTATTCGGTTTTAATTAAAAATATTTATATATAATTAATAAATTTACATATTAAAATATAATTAATAGATTGAGTAGTTAATATTTATATTTAATATATATGTTAGTCAAGACCTTACGTTATTAATTGTTAATTTTTATTAATTATTATATAATAATGTTCAGTATGTATGTAACTTTTTAAATGTTAAGCGGTAACGGCACAGCCGTGCACATGATATATTATAATTCCATTAATTATCGTTTATTTAATAAATTAAATAATTAATTTTAAATTAACCGATATTGTTGTTGTTGTTGTATTAATAAATTTCATCACGACTTGACTTGTATATATATAGATAATATATTATAATTAGTCAAAAAATAATTTTGTTTATTATTATTATTGTTATTATTAATCAGGCTTGTGAATTGTGAATTTATAATTTTAATCTGTGTTAAATACATTGTAATGAAATAATCAATTTATTATGTTATAATTAATCGACTAATTACTATTTTTTCTTCTTACCAAGCAATTAACACCTAAAATTAATAATTAATTATTTAAATAATCATTTAATTATGTAATAGTTAATCAACTAATTAATACTACTTAATTAATTCTCTCAAGTGCAATTCTATCAGATTCATCGGTTAATCAACTAATTAATACTACTTAATTAATTCTCTTGCTGTCACGATCGTGCTTATGCACAATCGTGCATTTCTATCAGATCCATCGGTCTCACAATCGTGCTTTTCCTGATATATTTTCAATGTCACAATCGTGCTTGTGCATGATCGCGCAAATCCTCTGAGACTTACTTTCTCAGTTATAATTAATAATAATTAATAGATTATTAATTAATTAATTAAAATATAAATATTTAATTAAATAGTCCGTATTAATATTAATTGTTAATTATTATTGATTATTGTATACTAATATTAAGGAAATATATAGCTATCCAGTGTATATATATAACTTAGACTCCATGCATAGTTGTGAATTAACAACTCATAACCGTGCATTTGAAATAATTTTAATTATTTGTTCAAAATATAATTCTTAATTTAAAATCTTTTAATGATAATTATATATATATATAACATTCGAGGCGTGCGTGACGACGAAAATATAAATAGAAATATATATAATAATAAAATAATAATTGCAACGGAAATATAAATAGAAATATATATAATAATAAAATAATAATTGCAAAAATATGTATTATATATATATGTGAGTGAGAAAATTGGGTATGCCGCATGTCTCGTTTTTTCTTATTTGATGATCAATATTTCATAAGATGGTGCTGAAATGATTTTTAAGTTAAAAAGATCATTGAAAGTGTGTATAGAAAGAGTGTAGAAAATTCATGAAAGTTGATATACATGTGCTCTGTTTTCACTGTTATTACGTGAATCTCTTTTGGGTAATTTAGGAATGAGCTAAAATAAGTTTAGAGTTAAGAAAAAGGAGTAAGGTGATGTCATGGTACGGGAAAAGAATTAAAATGATAAGTTAGAGATGAAATGAAGGTATTGATGAAGATGAAAAAGTGCAGCAGATGAAGAAATGCATAAAATGATGAATACGTGTGAATGATGTTCTATTTTTGATGTTTGTTATTAATCATGGATTTTGATTTGTTTGTGATTAAGTTGAGCTTAAATGAAATATGAATGAAGAAGAAATAGTGAGGACATAAGTTAGAGACGGTAGATTAAGCAAAAGAGAGGAAGAAGAGAAGAAAAATCTGCAGTTTCGTATGAATGAGGAGTTGCAAGATCTGAAAAAGCACGATTGTGCTTTGATGAAGTGTCTCGCAGTGCACAATCGTGACACTAAGAGATGCAGAGAAAAATGACAAATGTGAACATCCTTCACTCTTTTAGCTATAACTTCTTCTCCCGACCTCTGAATGACTTGATTTTTGAACCAACAAACTCCTCACACATTGTTTTTATTCTCCACCAAAAACCATCTAAAATCATTTGGAAAAGATTGATTGATTTATATATATATAGCAGTATCTATTGAATGTAATTCACCATTAAAGTTTGTATATTGGTAAGGTTCATCTAATTGATATTTCTGTAATCCTGTACAAAGTTTATGACTAATATAATTTCCATTAGCTCCAGTATCTATGAGGATATTTACAGGAATAAAGGTAATTCCATTATAATATTCTCCTTTGATCTTATAATTTTTATAATTATCATTTTTAGCCATTATTAAATTATTATATCGATCTAAACTTAATTGTGGAGTTAATGGTTGGCTTCTAACTCCAGTATTAGTAAAAGATAATCTAGGAGGTATATGATTGGTTATCATTAGTGGTTTATCTTGTAGATCTAATTCTAAAGGTCTTGACTCTATTTCTTCTATCCTTGGTAAGCTTGGCATTTGAATTTGACAAACTTCATTAAATAAATATGGAAAATCTATTGTATCTTTTACAACAAAACATTCTGAATGATGTGTATTGGAAATAGCATATGAAATAATATATGTTATCGAATATGGTCTATTTTGTTGTTTAAAGAAATCTTTTCTTTTGAAATCTTGTATTAAACTTAATGTTTTATCAAAATCTTTGTCCTGTATATGGTAAGAAATTCGGGGAT
>JANKOD010000006.1:14306508-14319060 GCA_026284645.1 Erythroxylum acuminatum | reverse complement strand
GTTCTTGCATGTTCTTTACACATTCTCTCCTTTCATGCAAGGTAGAACCGAAATTCCTAAGTGAAAGAATTGAAAGAGTTTCAATTTTGGTTCTTCTTCTTCTAAGAAAATCTCCTCCAAATAAGGTATGTTTTCTTTTTCCGATCCAACATAAACATGTACCCACCTTAATTTTCTTGCTTGAAAACCTTGCTCAAAAAGCCTCCACTCTTGCTCCTCTTGTCTTTCTTGATTTTCTTCAACATTGACAAAAATCTCCAAAGCAATAGATATTCTAATTGAGAAACCCACAATACATAATCACTAAAATTGACCTTAGAAAGCTTAAACCCATACATTTCTTAAGCTTCATGAACCAAAATCTTTCTAAAAAACCCAACAAATCAAACATACTCTTATTGTGATTCTTCACCAAATGAAGAGTTTGTTAGCTCTAATGGAAGCTCTCATCCTCCTCTTTCCTTTTCCATCTTGAACAACTTGAAAATCCCTCTTGAAAACCAAGAAATAAAGAAACCCTAGCTTTTTCTCCTTCTTTCTCTATTTCATGCTTCTCTCCACTCTCCTCATTCTCATTCACGTTTTTGCCTCTTCCAAATGTAAGACACTCCTTTCTTCTTCCTTTTATACCATTAATGATTGAACAATGGTCATTTTACCCTTACATATAAGCCTTGTAACTTAAATGCTTAAGTGATCTTCCCAAAATGCCCTCATACATATATACTCTTGCTACTTAATTCAACAAATCCATATTTTAAAATCCTTCCAACATCAACATAATAATTAACTCCAAATAAAATAATTAATCTAGCAAGACCTCAAAATCATTTAAATCATGCTTAACATGGTTGCAAAAATCAAGACCTTTTTCTAATCATGTAATTGAAGGAATTTGATAGTACTTCCTTCTATAAAAATGTTCCTCATTGTCTCAATTTTCTAATGACATCAAAATCATTCAATTTGGTTCCACGGTCTAAAAGTTATACCCCCAAACATTTTCGAACTATTCTTATATTGAGACAATATTTTGTGCTCAACTTACATCCCAAAATTGATATTCTTAGAGACTAAATTAAAACTCAATTTCATCAGACAATTTGTAGCCTTAACTCTCTAATTTAACCCAAATCAAGAATCATCTCATTTGGATAACTAGAGAAAAAGTTATGGCTAAAACACCGAAGCATACTCAATGAACATGTTTCAATTACATTTTCCAGCTTTTAACTTCCAACATTTCATATATAACCCATCTTATACCTAAACCATCTTTTCTATTTCATTTCAAATTCAAGGATTCTCCTTTTCTTTATATATGAATAAATGCCAATAATTTCTCATTTAATAGAAAAGTTCAGGCTCTAACATGGTGAAAATTCCTTAGGCTAAAAGAATTAAACTAATCCTAATAACTCCCCGAAAATGGGCCAAAAACTTATTGAGCAAGTTTTGTCTAATGTAAAATCCCCAACATCTGCAAGTATACAGATCGCAAACTTGTAGTATTAAAAGTGTCTATCCCACAAGGAGTTGAGAACCAATCTAATCCTAAGCTATCTAAGGTTTAAAAGAATTAATAAAATGAAAATAAAAAATGAACAAAACAGCAAACATATGAAGATGTATTGATAGAAAATTGAATTCAAAATTATCACAAACGAAATCAATTTCAGCACCACCAACTTAATAATGGAAAATTACACAAGAAGAATTATCAAATTATGAGAAAGGGGACTTGTCCTATCATCAATGCTAACCTAGTCATTTATGTTTTAATAAGGTATTGGTTTTAGACTATTAGAGAGAGGATTACTCTCTCTGGAGCTATAATCCCAAGCCTTAAATAATAGTCTCTAACTAGGTTTAGTACTGAACGTGTAATCTCTCAATTATAGACAGCCCTAGCCCTAGTTAGTTCTTAAGCTTCCTAATAAACAATCGGGTCTCATACAAAATCTCTCTTCATATAAAAACTTATTCGAATAATTATGTAGTCTATTGGATCGCTTAAATCTCATTAATCTAACCTAATCACTTTACATTCGGTTCACCCTCTCGATTTATTATCGAAGCATAAAGTTGCAACAATTAATCATAACACTCAATGGGGTTAACACAAAAATAAATGGATTAACATTAAATCAAGTAAAAATCCTTAAAAGAAAAGTTAGAACCTTATAATCAATCCTAAATCCATTGTCATATAATCCATCTCAATCTCATACATTTAAATGAACTAAAATAAAAGATGGAAAGAAGAAATAAACTTAGAAAGATGGAGGTTGAAGCTACAAGACAGGTCTTCTTCCTTGCTCTTCCCTTTCTCTCTCTATCTTCTTCTTCTTCTGGTAGTTTTCCAAAAGTGATAGAGAAGGGAGCTCTTTATTAAGGTTCCTTTCATTTCCTTTTATACTCTTTTATATTCTGTGTAACCCTAGAAATGAAAGAAACCTTAATAGAGAGCTAAGGTTTTTTCAAGTCCGAAAGGTCCAAAAATTCCCTTGAAAACTTAAATCCAAAAAGCCTTCCTTGTCTGTTATCCTACAGGCCATGATTGTGGCCTATAATGCCATAATCGTGGCACTTAATTCCCCTTTCTGTCACAATTGTGGAAAACTAACCATGATCGTGGCCTTTCCTCCATGCTTCTACCATGATTGTGGCACATTTTGCGCGATCATGGCCATGATTTTTGCCTCAGGCTTCCTCCAATTCTCCTCCATTCTTTGATATTTCCCTAAAATACTAGCAAACACATCAAGGCACCTTAAACACATAAAATTGAAGCTCACATGCGTTCTCTAACCCAAAAAACACACAAAACATAAATATTTAATTAACTAAAAAAAATTCTAACCTAAACATACACTGAGCATTCAATTTAATAACTAAACACATACTAAACTACCCGCTAAAACATTATGCAATCTACTACTATCATTTCTCACATTTCAAAAACTTATGTGAATGAGTGGTATCTTATGAAGATACATTAATTAAAGTATTTTAACTTAGTGAAGGAGATAGAATAGTATTTACTTTGTCTTGTTTATATTGTGATTACTTAAGAAATATTGTATGTTTAAAATTTGTAGAGACTTGAAAATTTGTAAGTTTTAATTAATTAATGAGTTTAGGTCAATGCATAGGTAGCACTAAAGGAATCTCTTAGGAACTACAACTCCTCTATTAAAGACACCTAAGGTTTTCCATAGTTTCAATATTTCTTAACATTAAAGGAGGATATAAAGCAACATTAGAGAAGCTCTTAATAGTTTCTCATCAAACTTTTCTTTTGTTTTTTCCTTTATATTGAGGTTTATTGATTAATGTTTAGTTTTTGTTATGATTAATGGCTGGAAACCCTAGTTAGGGTCAATTATATAGATTTTAACTATATTTCAGTTATTAATGCACAATATGATTTCTTTATTATTTAATTTATTCTTTTTATTTTTAATTAGTTTATTCTTTGCCATCATAGATACAATATTAAGGATTGTATGAATGAATAAGAAGTGGAATATGATATGTGCACTAAGGGAATACACAATTTAGCTTTAGGGATTGAAGTATTCCATACTTAAATGAATTTAAGTAAGTTAAATTGCATATTGAGAGTTAGTAATTGAATAATTAGATATACTTGTGTACTTCAAGAGAAAGCAAAGATACTTTAGTTTAATTACTATTGTAACCTAGATAATTAATCTTGTATAAAATTAGAATTTTATATAAGTAAACTCTGAATCCCTAACATTTAGTACTTTAAATTTTCCTTCAATAGTTTGTTTGCATTATTTTTGTTATTTTAATGATTTCATTATCTTTAGTAATCATCCAATTTATTTAGTGTATTTTTAACTAAAATTAATATAAATAACGATATATTTTATGTGAGATTGATATTCTGGATTTATTATAGTCTTAATACTTACTATAATTGGCTCAATATGCTAGCATATTCAATATATCAATATGTAACTAGCTTAGCTTTTAAAGGAGCATGTTATGGAATGATATCAAGAATATTTGTGCCAATAACCAAAATCCCTAATTATTTTTTAGCAATTTTATCTGAATTATAAGCTCGCATTAGGTAAAAGGAAAGAGATTGAATAGTATACAAATTACTGATGAGATCATTTTTTGTACCTCTCAATTAAAGGTCACAAACTTAACATTTTGGGGTCACTTCTTCACCTAAACCTACAAGTAGAATGTAGATTAGTTCAAAAGAAAGAAACTAGACAAATTAATGGTAAACTTTGATTAGCTAGGTAGATTCCCAACAAGTTGAGCTCATTTTGGAAATTCTTTATGTTTAGAATACTTTTTCATACAAGTTCTTGATATTTAAATTTAAAAATTACCTTATCAATGCTAGTGGATTTTAGGAGTCTATTATGAAAGGTCTAATAGTACATATTGAAGGCTACAAAGCTTAGCAAAGCTCCTATACTTGACATATTTAACTTCTCATTTATTAAAGAAGCTTAGTGTAATCATTTAATAAGTGGTGTCACCATTTCATAAATTACACGCATTACAATATTAAGAAAAGATTGATTAAAGTTGAATAGCCTACTAGGATGGCATTACAATATTAGGAAGAGATTGAATAGAGGTGAATGGGCTACTAGGATGACCATTTCATAAATTCCATTTGTTACTCATTATTGAATCCTACCTGTTGTATAGAGTTTAATTTGATGAATCATAATAGTTTTCCCTCTCTTTCAATAATGGCTATATGGTTTTATTTTATTATTACAAGTGTTGTTCTATTGATTGGTTAGAGTGAAGTCAATTTCTTTTTGGTTAGATTATGTGGTTGCTATTATGAACTTGTTATAGCTTATGTCTTGGGCATTTTTTGGGCTACTTGTGCTACTTCATACATGTTTGTACCTATGCTTAATTCAAAACTTTCTAGCTAATCGTACGTAGGCTAGATGGCAGGCCATGTTTTGTGTTAAAGAGTGTCGATAATTTTCCAACCTCATCCATCTTCTTTGTAGATTATGGTTGTTCGTTTATAAAGGTAAGTCATTCAACTAAGTAATGTCTACAATATGATCAATTTTATGTTGTTCTTTGCAATTTTACCTCTAACAATGATTGATGAATTTTTAGGTTGGGTTAAATATCCTAAGTATTTAAGTTTGGGCATTGTTTAAGTTTGTAGGTAAAGACTTGAACTACGATGTGATTAATTTAAAATTAGTATTAACATAAGAAATTAGTGTATTTGGCATAACTGTCCTTTGCATAATAAACCCTTAGGATGGTATATACGTCAGAAACTCGTGATGCAACTCCCATGAGGCTTATCGGTGAAAATTTCCATGAGCCTAGGAGCCACAATGAGAACTTGCTTTCTCGATTCATATGGTGTAAGAATGCCACTTAGCATAGTGTTTGTTTAAAATCAAACTTTGGAAATGAACTTATAGGTGATTAATTCAAGCTTAGTATTAATATAAGAAATCCATATCCCATAGTGCTTTTTCAAGCTCTTTTAAGGTTTTAGACTGAATAAATCCTTATATGACTTGAAACAAGGTAGTTGTTAGTGGTATATGAAGCTATCGAATTCCATGTTTTCTCAACAATTCACATGGGCATCTTCATACAACTTTTGACATTAAAGATTTGAGGCCATTTATATTTTTTCTTGGCTTGGAGATTACTCAATCTAGTGTTGGAATTAATATATGTAAGCAAAAAATCTGCTTTGATCTTTTTAAGGAAACTGATTTTATTTATTGTAAACCAAAATCCACTCTTTTTAATTCAATATAAAGTTAGAAAAATAATACTTAGGTGCTTTTTTTTACTTCTTAATGTCACCTTTTACATGATATTGGTTGGAAAATTGCTTTATTTGACTCATACTAACATATGTTGTCCATCAATGAAGTCAATATATTGATAAGCCAAGTACAACTTATTTGTACGTTGTTTATAGGGTATTAAGATATATTAAGGAAAATAAAAATCAAAGCCTTATCTTTCCTTCTAATTCTTTTATGAAGTTGTAAGGTTCTTATGACTTAGAATGTGGTGATGAGAGTCTCAACATTTTGAAAATGTTGATGAGAATCTGACATATCTTGATGCAATGGGTGGTAGGGAGCTTTGTGGAAGGATCTTCGGCTTAAGTTCATTTGCAAACACATGTTATTCGCATTCCTCAACATCCACTACAATTGGATCTAGTATGCGGTCCATATTAAATTAGTGAGTCGTTTAACTTGAGAGCATAGTAGAGAGGCTAGCAACTCAGTTGCAAAAGTTGTTGGAGTACATAGCCTAACTCCATAGTGAGATGGATGAGTTGAAGAGGAGGGGCAACACCTTATCGCAGCAGCCAATGCATCTGCCTTCACCAACTGCATAGCTTAGATGGATAAACGAATGTAGATGTTTTGCTACTCTTAGGTAATTTTGCATGAATTCTTAATTTACAGTTTTTTTCAAGATACTTATTATTATACATTATAATTTTTATTTTATATTAACAATCAAGATAATTTTTACTTTATATTATCAATCAACTTATTGTTTAGAGAAATTAAATGTAGAAAAAAACTAAAAGATTATCAACATAAAACTCAGGAAGGAAGTGAGAAATGGTGGTTAAAATTATCGTAGGTAAATTTTTCGATGGTAATTTACCGACGAACTACTAATTCTGTAGGTAAATTGCCAACGAAATGACATTTTCTATATGTATATTTAGGGACAAGCATTTTTTGTCTGTAGGTAAAAGTTACCAACATAATATTGAAATTATGTCACTAAATTTTTTGACGGAATTACAAAATCTTGTCATTAGATTGTTCCATCGGTAAATTTCCTGAGGGAATTACAAAATTCTTTGGTTAAATTTACCAACAAAATTAAGATATTCTGTCGTTAAATTTGTGACATATTTGAAATATCGATGACTAAATTTTACCTAAGGCCACTACGACTTTTTCTGTCGATAATTTCCATTGCCAAATTTGTTTTCTAATGGAAAATCTTTATTTTCCTTCTATAATTTCCACTGCTAAAACCAATTTTTCTTGTTGTGATAGAAGTTATAATCTAATGTAATTCCTAGAAATCAAACATAGCATATGCTCATTTTAAATAATTTAATTCAATTGTTTATAGGCATTAGTAAGGTGAGAATCTTCTTTTGTAATAAAGTATTTTTATCATTATTATTGTGATGTTAGTTATGATATGAGTTGAGTTATGGATAGCCATGGAGATTGACAAATTCCTTTCCTTTAACGTATATTAAACAAGAAAAACAATTTTTGTTAAAATTAAGTGAATTAATTGAAGCTTTTTGACTTATCAAATTAATGCAAAATTTATAATTTAACTAATTATCATTCAGATTCAGTATATGATGCCATATTGCACTAATAAAGGGGACTGGAAGAAAAGATGGTTCTGACGTTCATCTCTAAGGATATAAAGAGGACATGACTTGTCCATAATGCAAGGCATCAAGTCCTTCGTTTGTAGTTTCATCAAGATAGTCGATCATATATTAAAACTAACTTTTGGAATTTTATGTTTAGATCACATAAGATTAACTAAGTGGATTTTGGTTCCTTTTAGTCTAATTTCCAAAATGAGTTGTTATTCAAAATATGGAAAGAATGAAGTTCCAGATATATCATAGTATCAAGTTCTCATTATTATATGGAAATGGGGAGCAGATAATTTGGTATGCTTAAATGATTTTTAATATAACTCCATATATGCACAC
The DNA here is from genome assembly GCA_026284645.1 of Erythroxylum acuminatum. NCBI lineage: Eukaryota > Viridiplantae > Streptophyta > Magnoliopsida > Malpighiales > Erythroxylaceae > Erythroxylum > Erythroxylum acuminatum. The sequence continues at coordinate 14,311,280 of JANKOD010000006.1, read as the reverse complement.
ACATTTTAAAGATTACTTTAATATTCAAAGGCTAGTGATTATTGATTCACTATCTAGCAGGATGTAATTAATTAGTAGACCTAATTTTTATTGAGAAATAAAGACGAGATCAGATCCTGACTGTAGTGGAATAATTAAAAAACTTTTGTGTATTTTGATTTTTCGAAAACCATGATCATTTTAATTATATAAAATGATTAATACATAAATCATAACAAAGCGTGAATCTTAATTCATACGTTATTTTGAAGCTAAATCATATTCTTGTCATGTCTCTTGAACTATTTCTAAAACTGATCCATCTCAACCACCACATTCGCACAAGTGTCCAACCTCTAATGATATCTATAGAACAAGTTAAGATTACAAAGAGGGTTAAGAAAAAAATGCTAGCTTCGTTAGAGTTTAAGCTTATTTATATTAAGTTTTGGACATTTTAGTAATTTAATTGAAATTAATTCTAATTTCAATTAAAATTTAATTAGAATTAAAAACAATTTTAATTAAATGCCAATTATTTATTAAATATCTCATATTAATCATAAAGTTTATCAAACTTTACAATTAAGTCCAACTTGATTAAAATATCTTTGCTCTCTTCAAACTATTCTTTATGTGAGACTTATTAGGTTTCCAAATATATTGACAATAATTTATAATCATAGATTAAGATTGGAACCTAGTAATATATCATAACCACCCAAATATTTAATAATGTCAAATTGGTTTTATAACTAACCATTTTATACATTATTTTTCTATATAATTTAATACTTTCATCATACAATATTCTCAATTAGGCACAAAGCATAGAATTAATATCTACTCTTTTTTGAGTCCAATCATGTTAGCTCTTCGCTATTAGCTATTGATTCTATTAATTGCATTTGTAAACTATTTACAAAACAACATTATATACCTTGGCCAAATATTTCTCGAATTAATACTAATTGAGAACAACAGAACATTCTCCCTAATTACTTTAGGATAATGAATTTTATCTTGATGACTTAATTACCTCTATATAGTTCATGCTATATCTAATTATTACCGACTGAACGACCTATAATTAGAATAGGTCATAAGTATTATCAAAACATAGCAATTTATATACATGATAACATTAGAGACCCAAGTCAAATGATCACTTATATAATCATCACAATGAGAATTTTCATAGATATACAAGTAATGTTCCAAATGGATTTCTCATATCGGGTTAGTTAAGTGAATTTGTTCTCTAACAAGCACCTACACGTTTGTTCAAGAAAAAACAAAGGGTGTGCTAGTCTTTTCACATTCTATTAATGTCCATTCTTAATATAACAATGACTAGGAACAATTTAAGAATAATATGTAAATACAATATAATCTCATAATTATAATCTAATCATAATTTCATTTGTAATGTATAATTATCCCATGGACTTTATCATATATATCTAGACATCTACAAGATAAATAATGTCTTTAAATATTTTATTTTTTTCACCAAAACTATAACTAGTCGATCGATTGTAGGGCATAAACTAATAAGTTTTAGTAAACATAGATTTTGCTTTAGGATTTTCTTCTATGCCTAGCTATCATTTGCCTTAGTCTTGATGTTCCATAAGATGTCACTTTTTACTACATGAGAGTGAATCTATTTAACCAAAAGAGATTCCTTATAATTAAATAACATTCAAATGTTTTCTAAGAACAAGACTTTATTCTATGTTTTTAATGGACTAATTCTTTTAAAATATGTCCATAAACATCATTTCAATCAATACTGCATTTTGTACGAGTGTATGAACCATCTTTTAAAGGAAGTTTATAATTTTTTTTGCTGAATTAATTTTATGCCTTTAGAAAGTAAAAGGAAATGAGATAACTTGTAGATATGAATTTTACTTAAGACAAACTTGATAAGTTGTATTATGACAACATAAAAAGTGTCTTATTAATTTGATTTGAGATCTAAACCAACTACGAATTCCTGAACTATAAAGAGAACCACCAACCACCTTGAAAAGTAAAGAGCCTTACTTAAAGGACCAAACCTGGAGCTAAGAACAAGATCAAAAGCACAACTTCTCCTTTGAAGCATAAAAGTGGTCAGGTCAAATCAATTTTCTAGAAAGGATAAAATTGAAAGCTTGAAGTAACTGGAAAGCTAAGATACTTGAAAGAAAGTGGTCATAAGTAGAAGCCATTTAATATTTGGAGTTGATAAATGATACCAATTGAAATTGTAGAAACACTAAGCGTAGTCTATCATTACTAACTACAAAACCTAACATTTTTTAAAGAGTTAGAGAGATTGATTAAATAAGTGTTGATGAATATGACAAAGCAGTAGTGAATCATTAACATATAAATGTTGCACCAATTTTGAAGTTGAAAACTTGAAATGGTATTTACAGGAGTTTGGTAAATAAAGGAGTTTCTATATATGATAAGAAATTGATAACATCCATTAATATTAGTCATTAATAACAATCAAAAGGGAGATTGAATTGGATATTGATAAATTTAAACAAAATATTTACTAACTTAGTGTATTAATAAGTAGATTTTATAAAATACAAAAATATGGTAACAATAATAAATTTCAATAACACACTTAAACAATAATGTAAGAAGGGTAAGAAAAGGGGAGCACAAACTAATTTATAATGGTTTGGTAAATAACTCTTGCCTATGTCTAGCCTTAAGACTCTTCTTGAAATTTCACTATAACTCTTCTTTTAAATCAAAGAACAACCTTTGTGTAATATTTTCTTGGACAAAGAGAAACCCTTTTACAATATTCTTTCACGACAAAGTGGAAGCTTAATGCCATTTGGAGCTTTCCAAGTATAATATACAAAATCTTAAAAGAAGCTTATAACTCAAAATTTTCACTTTATCTATTTGATAATAACAAAAAGGCTGGCCATATAAATATGAGACAATGAAGGCTCAAATACTTGATAAACACTTAGAAATATGTGTATAAGACACCCAAGTAGTTTTTCATGCAAGAACCATTAAAAAATATGTACTTATAGGATTTCAGGAGCTGTACTAGTTTTTAGAGCCAAAAATTAATCGTTATAACAACTAGTTCCAGTATATTAGTAGATCATTAACTCATATTATTTCATTAATGTATATTTAATGTACATAATCAACTATTTGTTGTATATTGGTTGACCATTAAGACCAGGTCGACCAATTTGTCTTATGAAGGGACATTGGTCAATTAAATTACCATATTAGTTGATTAATGTATCAACAAACACTCTAGTTATACATTTAACTTATATTAGTCAACCACTAACATAAATTAGTCAACCAATCCTTTAAAAAATTATTTGAATAACTTTAAATGCTTAAATTTCTTTTCTTAATGAAATTATATTAGAAAAACTTTGAAAACATCTCCCAAAGAGTGTTTGAATGATCAATAGACTTTTCTTTCAAGAACAAAAGCTTTAATAGCAATTGATAAATGAAAAAGCTCAAGAAATGAAGCAAGATGGAATATTTACACATAATGAACTTTTAAGATTATCAAAATAGTAAAACGAGATTACAATTAACATTATAAAATATAGAATGATCTTGATCTTCTTTTATTCTTGACTTAAACCTCACTTTAAAGGTTGCAAACTTAAACTTTTCTTTATCATCTCCATGAAGTATATTTTTGACTTACACATGGCTACATATTGTTCTATATAACTTCTTCTCAAGATAACAACATTAGTAGTATTTATATTTTCTTTATTAAAACATCTATTGGAACCTTCCTTCGTTTAATAATTATAATGAGAAATAATTAAAGTGAGGTTAGACACTATATCTTAATCATTTTTACCCCTCATATATGGAGAAGCTGTAACACCCCTACTCCTGTAGGACTCGAACCCGACATCGATGGTGATATCCGAGTCCGTTCCCTGCGAGGGTGACATGCTACATCACTTAGTTCGTCAAAAACTTAGTATAAAACTTTTTTTTCAAGCGTACGAAAATACGCAAATCAAGAATCACAACTTTGGGCACACTTTTGCTTAGAAACATTTTTATATAGAAGTTGCCAACTTTTTATTTTCAAAAACTAAAATTTCGATTTGCACAATCCAAAAACAAATCTCATTACACCATGATCAATCTCTTTTAGGAACCTTTTTCCAATCGGTTAGTTACACACATCAAAGTATATTCCAATCCACTAATTACAATACTTTGCAGAAAATATAATCCAGTGCAAAAAGAAAAAAAGACACAAGGCAGACGAGAACTAATCCCGAATTCTAGCTTTCCCTTATATGTAGTAATTATACTCCCGTTTACCGAATGCGGGATTCTTAAAATCCTGAAAAATAATTGCAAATTTTGGGTGAGTGTTGCGAACTCAGTGAGTGACCATCATCGATGGCTCACCCAGTCACATAACACATATCTCAAACATTCCACATTCACATTCACATTATTCACATTCGATACACGTAATCATTCATACTGTGCATATGCAATGCACATGAGACTCACTTTTCATTTATTATCTCATTGTGACCGAATGCCTGAGCTGTCCCATGTAGGGCTCATTAATAACTGCCCTTATCCATTTTGAGGATACAGGGCTAGTTAAACGTTGAGCCTGAGGCTCTGAATCACTTATGAGCTCGAAGATCATTTTCACTCGTTGAGCTTAAAGCTCTAATCGGTGGCTACTCTGGTCACAACAGCCATTATATTTCATACACTTATGCAATGAAATGCATCAATCCCATACAATC
>JANKOD010000006.1:14278503-14293847 GCA_026284645.1 Erythroxylum acuminatum | reverse complement strand
GCCATGCCTACAAATTAAGCTAACACATCATCTCTTCCGTCACCAATTTGGCAATCAAACCTTAAGTAAATTATTTATAAAAAATCATAAACTTATCTCAATTTTGCAATACTAATCCAACTTCAAAAATTGGCGTACGCTAAAATACTTCACATACCCAAATCATTTTTATTATAAATATGAAAGAAAGTATAATAAGCATGTTGACTCACGGATCATTTATATCATTTCCATGTAATAATTTACATGAATTAGATATAGTTGGGGCAAATTTATGTATGTAAAATATTGACTGTAATTAATAAAAAATAATATTAATAATGATCATTGTTATTGTTATTGTTTCCCCTTTCAATTATTTATCATTCCAATAAAAATATTCTTAAAATCTTGCTGTGTGGAAAGTACCAAAATTTAAGCTCAAATAAAAATGTTAATTAATCTTCAATTCGGTTTTAATTGTAGTAAGAAATAGTGTTCAAATTTCAATCAGAATACATTTATAATTAGTCTTCATTTCAAGTTTGGGAATAATTTATTCTTCTAAATTTAAATGAAAAAACTCTAAAGATGAACCTTTTCTTTTCTTATAAAGATTAATCAAGATTTGAATTAATTACGGGACAAGAAAGATTTTACCTTAGGAAAATCATGGAGAGATATTGGCATACGGAAGATCAGATCATAAATTTGGTGGAGTGTGGGTCATCGGCGAAGGGAAGATGGGTAAAAATTTAGTCAAACTATGAGGCATGAGTCTGTCCACTTACGCTACGGAATTAAGCAAGATTGTCTGCTTATGAATATTCTGTCCACTTACGCTACAGAATTAAGCAAGATTGTCTGCTTATGAATATGACATGAAAACTCAGCATTTGCAGCACAAAAACATATTTGGTCGAGCATAAGTTGGTGTATGAAGACTTAGCTTCAGCAATCCCAAACTGACATGTCTGTTTGACTTGGTTTTTAGCAGCTTGCCTTTCATGACAGCCGTTGCTTTCTCCCATCAATCAACTATCCTAACATTTACCCTAGGAGGCTAGTTGTTTTTTGAGAGACAAAAAGTTAGTGTAGATTAAGACAAGGAGCATATTATGTACCTCCAACATACAATAATGTGGTCGGCTTTAAGAATAAAAGCATAATCATCATGTATGGCTTACTACGAAACCGATGGAGGCCAGGGTTAATTGTTTCAACTTCTACTTTTCTGAAAATTTGAGATTTTGTATGGCTTTAATGCAGACATAAACCTGTCTTAGTTGACAGCATTACTACCATTGTCTCGCAACTTTGCTCTTACATTGAACCTATTTCAAGCTTTAAAGACAATCATCTGACTTTAACTAGTTACTAGTTTTAAAATTCCAGCGTACACTTGTACTTTTCTTGTTACTATTTAAATTAAACACAAGTGATCACTTTTTCACATCAAACAATTGCAAAAACTCTTATCACACTTTTATTTTTGAGAAAGGTGCTGACTTTCAATGTTCTTCACTAATAAATAAGATTATAATATACTTTCAGTTCTACGACAATTTACAATAATTATCAAAAGGAAAAATAAAATTTCTATGATTGAATTATATATATTAAACAATGGGATAGATACATATCTTTTTTTATTTTTCGGTGAAAGATTTTGCCTTGCGTTTACATTCTTATGTAAGAGAATACTTAAATTAAAAACTTAAAAAAGATCACTTATATTGCAAAATTTATTTAAATTTCTTAGAATCATGTAATCAGGGATTTCAGAATATATATAATTACTTACATGATATTTGCAAATATTCTTAAACTTTCTTAGATCTTAAGACTTTCACCTATATTAAGACATTGTACAATAAACTATATGATTGGGAACAAAATGATCACCATAAATATATATAAAAATATATTATCATAATAGCTAAAGTCTGTACAAATGTATCAAGAGCAAATACAACAATCCCTAATTAATAGTACTGAAAACTTCAATAAGCCCATACTATAAACATGTATCTAAAAAATAACTGGAGAAGTACTTTAGTTAAAGGATCAATAAGCATGTACTTAATCTCCAAATACTCCACCTCAATGTTACCTTTTTGTATTAATTCCTTTATATTTAGATATTTGACCTCTAAATACTTAGAGCATGTGATGTTCTTATTAATATTACTAAATAATACAATAAAAAGATTATCACAATATAATCGAATAGGATTAGCAACAGAATCAATCATAGACAACTCAAAAATCAAGTTCCTGAGTTAAACCACCTATGATGTAGCCCAATAGCATGTCACAAACTTTGCATGCATAATCGAGAAAGTTACTAGTGTCTTCTTGACTCTCTTCCATGATGCTGCATTGTCTGCTAATAAAAAAATGTACTTGATGCATGTAGACTTCCTATCATTTAGGCACATAGCAAAATCTTAATTTGTATAACCTATGAGGTCTAGACTGTTGACTTTCCTAAACGTCAATATATAATCCTTAGTTTCCTTCAAATATCTCAAAACTTGTTTAACTGTATTCTGATGATTTATTCTTGGGTTAGCCAGATACCTACTCAACAGTTCAACAACAAATACAATATCCAATCCAGTACAAACCTAGGCATACATTAGGCTACCAATTTCACTAGAATAAGTACACTCTTCATAGCCTCTCTCTTTGTATCATTCTTTAGACATTATGCTAAAGATAATCTCTCATCATAAAAGATAAGTGTTATAACATATTTACAATTAGCTATATTAAACCTTTGTAACAGTTGATTAATGTATGCTCTCTGCGAGAGACCCAACAAGTGTTAAGACCCAATAAAACTTATTTGAAAATTCATCATAAAGAAAATCTCAATTAGAGTGATAATCATATGATACTAAATAAATACGCCATATGAGATACGAAAATCACTTATATCTCTTTTATTTCAAGCCAAATGCACGAAAATTCACTCAATTATGAGTTTAATAACCCTACTTGTTTTTCTGAAGCTAAACCTTATTGACCATTTTGTAAATTTTAAGTTTTTCCTATAATATGCTGACGTCAACACCATATGTGCTATGGAAAATGCATGTACAACACATGCCAGAGCCTCATGCGTCTTTGGATGCATAAGGCGCATAGCGTGTACAGATGTGCACTGCCTTTATAGCACGTGGATCACAAGTGTGTTATGCATAGCCGTGCCAACTACCTTAGGGAGCATGTGTCCTACATGTCTAACACATGTCCGATGCTTGGCTCCCGTATGTGCCAACTATCTGACGCATGTGTATCATGTGCACCATACATTGAGTGTATCCCAAAAGCAGTTGGCTACATCTTCATTGCCTCTCCCTCTAATTGCCAAAAAAAAGATAATTTTAGACAACATTTCCAATGATCTTTTACCAGATTTTAATGATATTTTGTAAGAAATTTCCCTCAATGCATGTTTTTGACCTATTTTTCCTTGCAACCTTTATTCAAAATCAATTCAAATAACAAATATACAATTTATATAAGCTAAAATAGATTAAATTCTCTGATTTCCTTATGGATAAATTTGAAAATATCCATTCAAATTCATACAATCATATAAACGCTCTGATACCATATGTTAGTTATAACATGAACATAACATGAACCTTAATTATAGACCTAGGATTAACTATGAACTTGTATTAGTAGAGAAAATACAAAAAAAAATATTGAGTGATGAACAAGCTACTAAACTACTTAAACAAGCTCTTTAACATATAAACAAGCTCTTGAAATTTTCAATCAGGCATTATAAAAGTTGTATATCTTTATGTTTTTAACATCTTTTTGTGTCTCTCTTAATGTGTGGGCTTCTTAACAAGTCAGAAAAACTGAACGTCTATGAACTTACTTATGCAAGCAACAAGAGACCTTAGCAACTATTTATAGTAACCTTATTGGGCCCCCCATCACAGGCCTAATAAATAACCGACCCACACTAGTTGAGGCTTATTTTCCTTACTGGACTTTAACTTATTTAATCATATCCTTTATTAGGCTTCTTTATTATCTCTAATTTGGATAGAATTTGATTTTCTTAATCTTAATTTAATAAGAAATTGTAATTAATAATTTTCTAATTAAAAAAATAACAAGAGACTTATGGACTAGCCTTAAAATTATATTGTAAACTTCCACCCACAAATATACACTCATACATCGACTCCAAACAACTAAAAAAGTTGACTCCTCTATAGCTAACTATCTCCCTATAATTGTGACGTAGAACGGAAGTTATGAATGGAATAAGAATGTTTAGACTCCGTTCAGGAGTTTAATCAATGTCGTTTGATCGGACGAAAAGATGAACAAGAACGAAAAGCGATTTTGAAAGAACGGCAAAGCCAAATTTTGGAATGAAATTTTTGATTCAAAAAATAATAATCTTCAAAAAACATCAATAAGACCTATTTATAATGGCCAACAACCCTAATCCGAAATCTGACAAGATTAGGAAAATAAAAGACCGAAAATAGCAAAATAGTCTTAAAAAAACAAACGCAAAATTGGGCCCCTAAACAATGGAATTTGGGCCTCCTGCTTCATATGCAATATTTATTTCGCATCCTGCCGCAAACCTTACCACGGTTAAGATCTTCCATGTAATCCAAAGCTAACTGGTCCACATCAAATTGTCTGTAGAAGACTTGGAACTTTTTACCCTTAATGACTTGCCATATGATTTTGATTCATTCATTACTATGATTAAAGATCTTGAAACCCTATTGACCTTCTTTAAGCTATATGCGAAGTTGCTTCTTTATAAGCAAAGTCGGATTACATTTCATTAATCTTCATTGGGACTTTAAAATTAGTGCTCACATATATAAAAATTAATAATGGCGATGTGAAATCGAGCTCTTAATATTCCAATCAGGTTCATTAGCATTTTTTAATTCACTTTCGAAATAATATGTCATAGACACAAGGCATCACTCTGTGGTCTTCACGATTTATGCTCATCCCAGGGCCATTTTTTGTCTCCTTCAATTCTTTGCTTAGCACATCCAATACAACAAACTACTAGCCAAAACCTAACTTTTCGTTTAATAATCCAACTTCCTTTTATAAGAAACCATTTACTACATATGGTTTCATTTCTAATACTAATTTATCATATAAAAATTACAACTGATCTCCTCTAAAATGCCAAATCTATAAAAGACTAGTCATATAACTACCACAAATCATTTTTGGTACATGTAATCTACAAATAATCACTTAACACCTTGTCATAACTCCTCCATACCTTATAATACATTCTTTGCCTTCAATTTTCAACTTTCAACTTTGTACACCCTGACATTCACTTAAAGATCCCTTTCCTTTATTTTTATCAGTTACTTTCCCTATGACAAAGGATATCACTACCCACTTACTGACAAAATATCTATCTCTCGACATGTTAGATTCCTGAAATTAACTTCTTCTTTTTCCAAATCCTCCACTTCCTCTACACCCAATCCAATAATTGTTCTTTACGTCTTTCTTTTGGCCCTATCCCTCCCATAAATACTCCACTACCTCTCCCATCTTCTCCAAATTTTGCTTTACCATCTCACCCATCACTAATTTCGTCATCATCACCACCTTTGCATCTTATGGTTACTTGCACTGCTGATTGCACTTATAAAACCCAAACCTTTCTTGATCACATAACCTACAACATCACTACTTAAGCACCAATATAATCAAATCCTACCTCGTTTACTCAAGCAAGCACGTTCTCACATTTGCAACAAGCTAGTGTGAGATGAGTTCAATGATCTCTATCATAATAATTATTGGTTCTAAATAGGTCTTTCGTACTAAGAGTAAATCTAATAGTGCCTTTGATCACTATAAGGCTCACATTGTTGCTAAAGGGTCTCACTAGTCTTTTGGCCTTCATTATACCGACACATTTAGCTTTGTTATTAAACTTATAGCTATTCGCATCATTCTCAACCTTGTCATATTTCAGAATTGGTTCATTCATTAACTTGATGTAATAATGCCTTCTTACATGGTGACCTTCAAGAACTAGTGATCATGAGTCAACTATCAAGTTCACTGCTCCTCATTATCCTAGCTATATTTGTCATTTGAACAAAGCCTTTCATAGCCTTAAATAAGCCTATAGAGCTTGATTTAATAAACTGAGTCAGGGACTTTGTGATCTTGATTTTGTTTCCTCCAAGTTTGTCATTCCTCTCTTTATTTATACATCTTCCTTCCACACTACCATCTTACTCGTCTATGTGAGTAATATCTTGGTTACAAGTTCTTCACAATCATTCATTCAAACCTTTATTCATGACCTTCACACCACTTTCACCATTAAAGACCGTGACCCTCTTCACTATTTCCTTGGCATTGAAGTTCCAAACACCCCCATTGATCTCCATATAACACAAAACAAATGCACTTGTGATGTCCTTTTAGGAACTCATCTTGATCGGTCCGAATCCATTGCTACACTTATTATTCCTACTTTACATTTATCAAAGAACCATGGTCTCCCACTTTCTGACCCTATTAAATACTATAACACTATTGGGGCTCTTTAATACTTTTTCTTAACCTAAGTAGACGTTCAATTTGCAGCGAACAAAGTGTACCAAATTATCCATTACCGTACCAACATTCACTATACTGTGATTAAACGGATTCTACAATAAATGAAAGCTACTTTGTCATATGGCATTTACCTAACCAAACCTATATAACTTACCCTCCATGCTTATTCTAATGTTGAGTGAGTGAGTTGTCTTGTTGATTGTTGCTCCACCTCAAGTTATTGTATATATCTTAGGTTTAATATTATTTCTTAGAGTTCCAAAAAAACAACCTACTATTACCAAATTTATTATTGAAGCTAAATATAGAAATATTGCTCTTGCTGCTACTAAAATTTTTTAGATCACTTTTTTGCTCGCTGAAATTGGACTCTCCCGCCTTATAATGTGATAACCTTAATGCTGCATTCACTGTTGCTGTTCATGTCTCGCTTTCATGTATAAAGTTCATCGAGATTGAAATTCATTTTAGAATTTAATTGCTAAAAATGCACTTTTTGTTTCTCACATCTTTGCTACAGATTAGATTGATGATAATGTTACAATAGCATTGAGGAATTATACTTTTATTCAACTTTGAAACAAGCTCACCGTTGTTTTAGCCGTGAGCTTGAGCTTTTAGCCGTGAGCTCGAGAGTGGCTGATTGTTATATATTGTCAGCCACCTCTTAAGCTCAGTGATTCTCAAATAGTCTTCCTTATATTTTGTTCCCTGAAATCATATAATTAGAAATTCTAGAATGTTTGTAATTACTACCATAGCATTTATAGATATTTCTAAAATAGATATTTTTTTTAATTTTTATGATAGTTAATACATGTATAAATAACTCTACAATGTAAGCTAATTATTAAGATAAACACGCTATTCTACTTTTGTCTTCTTACATCTTATCTTTACTAGATAGAATAAATCATCTTACTAACAGGGGATTGTTGCTACTGTTAGAATCGAGGAATGAAAGTGAAATCAGGCATTCCGTATTTCTTTCGTTTTTAATTTTTTCATGAACGATTCGTGACACGTGATAAAGTTTATGTTACGTGTTACAGAAAACACATAATACAATAACCACTTAATAATTGATTTTTTTTACCAAAATAAAAATAATCTTATGGACTTGGTCTGGGTTGCAAACGACAAATAATCTTTAATTTCCAGAAATCGATTAAAAAACTGTTCCTTTTCTCATTAGAAATTTTTCATTTGCTTTGTACCTTGCAGTTGGCTTTAATATACACGAAGAATCAAATGCGTCGTTTTGTTTTAGTGCCGAGGGAGGGATATTAATTAACACATACGCTTTTAATCAAATCCAAAAAGAAACGTGTAATTTAGTGATTAGTCTAGTTCTGGGCGAGTTTTCTTAAGCTCTGTTATTACGTTTATCAGTATCAACAAATTGTTCTTTTTGAAAAATTAAACTTTTCTCTATCCAGAAATGAAATGGGTCACGGAATGAGAGGGAGAGCTCAATTCTCACCAAACACGATATCTCCCGATACACACAATAATAACATCTGCTGCTAATATATTTAATCATAATTAGTTTAGTATAAATATGCATGTGAAGTGCATATAATTTACTTTTAAGTTGGACAGCAAACTCTACTGACCATACGAGAGGCGGGAACAGATCACCTGTTTCATAATTGCTGTGCCGGTGCTGTTTCATTGCATCTGATCCATATATTTATATGGGACCCACAAAAATATATGGACCAAATGCAATGGAACAGTATTGGCACAACAATTATGAAACAGGTGATTTCATTTAACGAGAGGCAGGTTATGAATTATAAGAAAACATAGTTGGGCATAGATAATTTAACCATGCTCAACTACATGTTTTTGTTTGTTTAAGTATCTTAACTACTGGTAACTTTGGTCTTATTAAGGTTAAAAAACAGGAAAGCTCTGTAAACTAAACTTGCATTTCTCTATCGAAAGTTTTATAAGGAAAGATGAGAGACGAGAGCACAAAAGCCAACCCTCCAAATCTCGTTTCTCGGGCCATCCGTTCACGAATATCAAGGAAAAATTATTCCCTTTCCTGTTTTACCCTTGTTCAATTTCTTCTCTTTGACATTATATAGTAAAATATTCTTTGTTATTGTATCTGGTTCTTGTTCCAGTGCTCTAGCCCCTGCCCTGCTCGAGGGATAGACAGAGAAAGAAAGAGAGCGACAAAAAGCTACAATTTTTATGGATGGCCTTCATCAGTCTCAAGGAAATCTCATAGAAACAATCCCATGTAAGCAAATGTCTCCTTTTTTTATTTCTCATTTCAGAAACGAAACCTTTCTACCTTGATAGTCGTTTTGCGTGCTGCAAGACAATATTTATTGGATTCATTTCTTTGAATGCAAGCATGCAATCTTCGGTTACCGTTAATGGGTTCTCCTCTCTGCGTACTTCGGTTGTTTTAACCCTTTTTTGGTGCAAAATTCTGTGCTGAAATGACTTCTTCCCCCCTCCCCCGCAAAGTTCCTTTTCTACTTTTTAAAGTTTTTCTTTGAATGTTTGCACTGTATATTTCATGGGGGATTTTTATTGGTTCAATGACTAGGTTCAATGGTTATAGATCGGGATCCGTGTTGGATTTCTTGGTTTTTGTTTTGCTCTTTTATAATCACTGTCAATAATATACTTTGTCTGGTTGGTTTTATAAGCGTTTGTCGAGGGATTGACCTCGATTTTTGCTTTTGTGATTGTTTTTGTACTTCTTTTCTCAGTTCATTGGGGTTACTTGTTTTGAGGGAATTTAGTTTTTGCTACATTTCCTTGGGCTTAAAAAGGTTAGTTCATTGAGGCGGGAATTCATGGGTAGAATTCCAAGGACAATGGCCAGCTTAACTGAAGAAGGGTTTCGGTTCTTTGATGCCCTCGAGGACCCTGCATCAATCTCTGATGCAACTTCTGATGGTGTTGATGTGGTTGATTCCCGTAGTAGCGTCAATAATTCAACTACAAACAGTCCACCTTATGACGTATGGCTTAAGAGCCCAAAAAGTGTTGACGAGCGTCGACGGATGTTCTTGTCGTGGATGGGGGTGCGTGTGGAGCAAAATGCAACTCAAAATTCTCCTGTTTTCTGTGGTTCAGAGTGGGAAATTGATAGATTTAAACAAAGTAATGGGGCAGTGTTGAGGCTTTCAGGTTTTGAAGATGAGTTCCTTTCACCTCGGTCAAATATATCTTGTGGGTCTATTGATGAGTTAGATTCAAATGAGAAGTTTATATGTAGCGATAGGAATTTTGATGGGGGAAAATCTTGTAGTGTAGATGAGCATAATAGGCAGATAAATGAAAGTTCTGAAGCAGACTTGGGCCGCTCAGCAAGCACTGTGAAATCTGAGAAGACTTCAGGGTTCACTTCATCATTTCGGCGAGTCATACTGAAGAAAATTGAGGAACCAAATCATTCAATTTACACACTAAAGACAGCTAAGAAGGGATGGTTGAGTAGATTACGTTCCATCACATGTTCTGTGGACAAGCAAAGAGAAGCTGAGATACTGATGCATGACGATGATGATGCTTATAAGGTTCAGAGAGTTAAGGTTCGTCGACATGGGAAGCAGATTAGAGAACTTTCGGCTCTTTATAAGGGGCAAGACATCAAGGCCCATGAGGGTTCAATTTTGACAATGAAATTTAGTCCTGATGGACGATACCTTGCAAGTGCAGGTGAAGATGGTATTGTGCGAGTGTGGCAAGTCTTGGAGGATGAGAGGTCAAATGAGCTTGATGTTCCAGAATTTGATCCATCCTGCATATATTTGACTGTAAATCATCTATCTGAGTTAAAACCACTTTTTGTCGATAAAGAGAAAGCAGGCAAATTGAAGAGCAGGAGGAAAACATCTGATTCTGCTTGTGTAATATTTCCTCCAAAAGTTTTCCGGATGTTGGAGAGACCATTGCACGAGTTCCAAGGGCACAGTGGAGAGATTTTAGATCTGTCCTGGTCGAAGAATTGTGTAAGCTACTTCCTAAAAGAAATAATATTTGTGTATCCTGTAAAGGTGAAAAATTCTTATGAAGTAGATTAAGAGTTCACCATTTGTTTTCTTGCTGCAGCATCTATTGTCAGCTTCAGCGGACAAAACTGTTCGGCTATGGCAAGTACAAAATGACCATTGCCTCGGAGTCTTTTCACATAGTAATTATGGTGGGCTTTTGGCCAGTTTTACATCATTTTTATAAACCAATATGCTCTTTAAGATACAATTTATGTCAAAGTTGATTTTTTTTTCTGAATATCTTAGGCATGTCATGTATTGTCAGATTTCAACTTGTGCTGACAATACTTTACGCTGGTCCTTGTTTGATGCAGTAACCTGTGTTCACTTTAACCCTGAGGATGACAATTACTTCATGACTGGTTCCATAGATGGAAAGGTTCGCATTTGGTCAATTTCTAGTTGCCAAGTGGTTGATTGGACCGTTATAAAAGATGTTGTAACTGCAGTTTGTTATCGTCCAGATGGAAAGGTGTGGTGATGTTCTTGTCCTTTCCATTCTTGTTGCTACAACATGAGCTTTCTGGTTAAATAGTCTGATAGAAAGTCTTCCTTTTTCCCTTTCTCATATAGGGAGCGGTTGTTGGCTCTATGGAGGGAAATTGTCGCTTTTATAATTTGTCGGGTATATAATTCACACCCACTACATTCTTGGTTCTTTAGTAAATCTAGTTCTTCTGCTTAACTTTTCAATGCCATCATCCAGTTCAAACTCATGTTCCATTAAATTTATTTTGCAGTTGTCAAATATATGTTGTTTGGCTAGTATTCATTTCTTGTGATGAATTATCTGTTGGTTAGAGGGAGAGCTGGGTATAGGCAGTTTTGCTTGATTCATTAATAACAGAACTTACTCCTTAAAAAACAGGCGCTAACAATCATTTTCTTCTTTGTTTTTATTGTTCAGACAGTCACTTGCAACTGGATGCTGAAGTAAGCTTACACAGCAAGAAAAAATCAGCTTGCAAAAAGATAACTGGGTTTCAGGTGGTTATCATTTTCCCTTGAATGTCACTTTTTCTGATAGTCTACCATATTTGTTATCTACTTAATTTAGTTATATCTGTTTTCAGTTTTGCCCTCAAGACTCAACCAAAGTAATGGTGATTTCGGCTGATTCACAAGTTAGAATTCTGCAAGGACCGAATGTGATTAGTAAATACAGGGGTATGAATCTGACTCTCACAGTGTTAGACTTTTACTTTGGACAAATCAGATCCCTTAGTAGCCAAACTAGTAGTACCTGCTTATGCTGAGGGATCAAAGTACTGTCCACATTAATCCAAAGAAGCTAAATCGTGTTGATACAAGATGCAATTCTTTGACCATTTTGAAGTACCTTTGTTCTTAGTCTCTTGTTATTGATGTATGTTGATTCTTGTATTCCCATATTTCTGTTCTTTTAGGACCAAAAAGTGCAGTGAATCCAACATCAGGATGCTTTACTTCAGATGGAAAGCATATTATCTCAGCTTTTGAGGACTCCAATGTATATGTTTGGAATTGCATTAGCCAGGAGGAGCCTTCTCCTTTTCAAGCTAAAAACATAAGGTCTTGGGAGCGTTTTTATGCAAATGCATCTGTTGCAGTGCCTTGGTGGGGCCTGAAAGATGAACACTCTGAAAGTGAATGGGAACTTGATTTACCAAAGGATGATTCTGCGGGGATTCCCCGATTTTGTTCACCTACCTGTTTTTCTCTGAGCCAAGAATATGTCTTGGAGTCTTCTCCAAAGTGTTCTGCAACTTGGCCAGAGGAAAAGCTTCCATCATCTAGCTCATCTTCCACATCATCATCATCAATGAACAGATCTGACTACAAATTCTTGAAAGCTTCATGTCAGAGCACAGTTAAGTCTCACGCATGGGGTCTTGTCATTGTGACTGCAGGTTGGGATGGACGAATAAGATCATTCCACAATTATGGTTTGCCAGTAATGGTGTGAAAGTTAACTGGTTTGGCTTTAGTGACAATTACGATTCATCCATCTGGATGGGATTTGCATTGATGAACGACATAATGCAAATCTCTGATGTGGCATGAGCTACCCAATAGTACCGGCAATGGCAGCATCAAGAAAACAACATTATGATGAGTGTAGAATTTTCTGAGTAGTGAGATGGGCCCTTCGCTAATAGCCTAGCATATGAGGAAATGTTGAATGCGGGGACAAGTGGTGGCCTTTTAGTGGTTGGAATCTAGTCCAGCTTGGGATGAACTACTGGCTGAGGTTAGCTTCTCCTAATATAGAATTTGTTGCTTAATTACATACTTTTATCTGCTGGCCATACAAAGATGCACACACACACATGTTGGGATACCACCAATTTGGGATGTTTCTTCACTATAATGGAGGTACCTATGCGACCTTTGCATTAACATCTTTCCTTTGGGGTATCTATAATGGGAGGATTGGATCCAGAGCTGGTGGTGGGAGTTCATTTTGGAAGAAATTGTAGGGAACTTTTGCCATTATAATAACTTGGCTGATGTTGAATGATTGAATTGTCTGTCTGCCATTTTGCCCTTCATGGTAGGGTCACTTTCACCTGGGATTGGCTTGTAGGGTTGTTATTGGATTCCTTCACTGCTACTGGCTGATATGTTGTTAGCCAAGAGCTTGAAAATGATTCATTGCATGCATACTGTACAAATGTTATGCGCCTTCTATGATGGATACGGGCGGGCAGTTGACTAACTGTGATCATAGCTTTGAGTCGAGTCCTTTTTCCTTTCGTGCGAACAGCATTTGTACATGTAGTGTCTTGTCTATTCTACATAAATTTAAGTAAGGCATTTGTACATGTAATGCCTTGTCTATTCTACATAAATGTAAGTAATCTGAAATTTATGTCCTTTTTTGTCAGCGAAAGAAATGCCTTTTGAGTAACGATTTTACAGAAATGTAGTTATGTAATAACCCGTATGCTGTGCAAAATTGGAAGCAATTTACCGCTGCAGTGCTGTGAACAGCCGAATGTTTCGGCCTGAACACATTTTTACGTTCTTGGTTTTATTTGAGTTGTTTGGACTGTGAAAGACGTTCAATTATCATCAAAAGCTGCAACGGTGTGTTATGCTTAAAAAAGTCTTCAACCTACACTTCCTTTTAGTTAAAATATAAAATTTAAAGCATATCCGCATAGTTCAGGGTCAGTTCGGTTTCATTAATTATTTTTATTCTTTAAAAAAAAGTTATGTAATTGTTAATATCAATTTAATTTTAATCTCTTATATAATATATGTTAATGAGTTTATCATATTATTAACAATAAATTATTGAAATTTTTATGAAATTATATTTCGGAAGTCCTATTCATTTATTAAAACAATCAACTTGTTAAATTTCTATTAAATAGCTAGTTTTAAAAATATAAAGTTTATGTATTTTGAAGATGTTTTATATTAATAGATAATCATTAAATTTGAAAATATTTTTAATGTTAGTCATAATTTTGACCAGTAATTAATATTTATTTAGTTATTTAATAATAATATCCAACTACTCTTTTAGGCCCTATTTGTTTTAGTTTTTTTTCTCGTTTTCTGTTGCGGTTTGTATAAAAATTGAAACTTCTACATAAATCACGTTTGGTTGATATTGTTTTATTTTGTTGTTTTAAAAAATAAAAAAAACCTCAACTAAACGAAAAATTCACGTTTCCTTGATATTTCACAACAAAAAATATCACGTTTTCAAAACCTTTTCTTTTTTCTCTGCATCCTTTTCTCTCTACGTTGCATCTTCGTCCTCTCTGCGCCTCATCTTCATCCACGTTTGTATTTATTTATGTCTTCATAGCTCTTGTTAGTGTGTATATTTCCATATCATTCAAAGGCCAGCTTGTGTGCTCTTTCCAAACATCCTTCACAATCACCCTATACTCATCACCAAACTCGAGCTTAAACACGATGACCACCACCTGTGTCGCTCGTAAGGATCAACACGTTCTTGGTTCTCTCAGCACCCATCTGAACAGGTTCTATGTTCCCATACACTCTCCGCAGAGGACGATGATTGGTTATCTCAGCATCCATCTGAACAGCACCCATCTATGGATATTATTTTATATTTGATTAAATATACTTGATTGAATATTTTATTAATTATTTAATGTTGACATTGTAGATACATGGATTTTTTATCAGATTTCGAATCAGATTCTGATGATGAAGTAAAGAAGGTAATCATTATTGCTGTAGCTGCAGGAGAGAACACATATTTTCATTTACAAAAGCAACCATATAGAACTTCTGCTCTACTAGGTCATGATTGGATATTAGAACTTTTGAATAGAATTCCTACAAGGATTTACGAAAACTTAAGAATGAGAAAGACAATCTTCTTGAGCTTATGCGATGAGTTGAAGAGTTTAGGAGGCTTAAAGGCAACAAATCATTTGACTGTGGAGGAACAAGTAACAATTTTCTTGATGACTATAGGGCATGGTGAGACAACCAGAGTCAATGTAGAACGCTTTCAACATTTGACATGGACAATTTTGAAGTACTTTCGAAAAGTCTTATATGTAGTTAATCGTCTTTTAAAAAGAGTCATTACTCCACCATCTTTTACTAATACACCTCCTGAGATCCAACATAATTCAAAATTCTTTCCATATTTTCAGGTACATTCATATATTTAATTACGATATCAATTATGTCCTTATGATTAAATTTTATTTTAATATATTTTTTAATTTTTAGGATTGTATAGGAGCAATAGATGGT
>JANKOD010000006.1:14243705-14254855 GCA_026284645.1 Erythroxylum acuminatum | reverse complement strand
TCGGCTCTAAGGGAGACCGAAACCTTGGACCTCGTTGGAGAGAGATCCTAATCTCTGTTTTTGATAAAATCTGACTTATCTCTTTATTTCTCTGAGCTGCCTTTAAATAGGCAAGACTTAATATCGGAATAGAAGTCCTATATAGGAAGACTTCTTAACAAGGAATTAACGAGAGACTAAATGCAACTATCCTACCTATCAGCTAATGCAGTCTTATTAATAATAATAATAATAAAACCTATCTACACATCAGGTCACTATCTACGCATCAGGTAGGTTCTCCAACACCACGAGACTTGCGCATATATGTCTGTCCTACAAATGCATCCACAACATTTTTCCTACTAGAATAAGGATTCTAAGAAGTCTATATATATGTACTCAACCTTTCATTAATAAGAAGCAATCTGGAATTTTTTTACAAACTTGAGTTTTCAACTAAAAGATGTGATGTTTTCTTCCAAGGGTGATTCTTATACCCTAGGAGAGATTCCTAGTTTCCTATTATCTATTCTTTGGGTTCTTCACTAAATTCCAGCAACCCTAACCCAAATTCCAGCCCTTTTAATCCTACATTCTAGTCATTTCAAACCTATATTCCAGCCATATTAAACCTAAAATCCTAAGCCTAAATTTCCAGCAATCAAACCTTAAAATTCCAGCCATACAAATTCTGAAAATTCTACATTCTTAGCCTAAATCCAATATTGAAACTTGACATTCCCTTAGCCTAATATCAGCTGTATTTCCTAATTTTGTGATTTTAGCTACTAGCTAATAATTCTTCTATTTGTACTACATCAAAGATTCTAGGAAATCAGAAAAACAAAGAACCAGATTAAGAAGCATTACCTCCCAGTAAAGCTGGCGGCAATCTGTGCACTGCCAGAATTCCAAATTTTTGTTGAATAAACAATTGGGAATCTTTTGGAAACCTTTTGCAGCCTCAATAGCCTCTACAGTTGTTAATGGCTTTTGTATGAACTTCCCGTTGCATTTAGTGCACCTTGACATCAATTGATCCTCACTAATTTTTAACTGGAAAGTATTTATTACCTGCATAATATCTTCACTTCTTAGTGTTCCAAACTATGTTTCAATGAACTCAAGAATGCTTCACCATTAGCAGTCCTTTACAGAAGAGACAAGTGAAGAGGGAATGATGGAGAGGCTTTGAATGGACATCCAAAGAGGAACTGTTTTGTTCTTTTATATCAAAGAAGCTAAATAGAGTAAGCATGTAGGAAATATAAATGATTCAGCTTCTAATCACACTTCAAGCTTCTAATCACACTTCAAACTTCTAATCGCTCAAGGAAAGAGCACAAGGTAAAAAAGTATATTTATAGTCCCTCTCACTAAACATTAAAATAGTGGCTTTTTCAATGTTTCAAGATGAATGCAGCACAGATTTTTGTAAGTTCAGCCAATTTCAAACTGCTAATAAATTCAACATCAAATAATCATTTGATTAAAAAATAATTTTTCTTTACATCATTTTCAGTAACTAGTAAACCATAAACCTTCTTGAATGCATGATTATTGTACCTCAACTAACTGCTCATTTTTAAGAAGACTCTTCACTCTATATATTTGATTCTTTACCAAGTACTGGTGTCTCAAGAGTTTTGCATCTCTTGTCAAAAGCACTCTATCCTCTTTGCATGCTTGATCTATTAATTCTCTGCATGTGATGAGGAGAGGAAAGGCAGTGCAATCAAGATCCCTTCTTCATTATCAAAAACCAAAAAATGTATATGGATTAATACCTTGAATCTGGTTTTTTGGAAAATGGAATTGCAGCATCTATTCCTACACATCTTAGATGCTTTGCCAAACCTTCCACCTGCATGACTAGATAATCAGTCTCCTAACAGGATCACAAATCACAACATTTAACTTTTCCACCACATGAAATCAAATTTAAAGAGGTTATTTCTTAGATTTTGTTTAACATAAAGCAGGACTAGAGAAAATCTTATGCACCAATCTTGCCCTCACTGTACTGATTAGCAATTTAAACTAAGGCCAGTGTCAAGCCTGGTCAATCCTCTTATTGCTACACCTATAGGTCCCAAATTCAAAAGCTAAAGAAGCCAACATGAAGTAGATCACTGATGTGCCATTGCTCCTTTCAAGATCAAGTCAAGTAAATTAATTCATAAAATAGTACATAATATGAAAATTAATGCTTACCATCACGTCGCAGAGGAACTTAGGGCAACCATCACCCCCTATGGACTTATCCCAAGGTGGAAGGCCTTGCCAGTCATCAGTGTCCTCAAAATGCCTCTCTCTCCTATCAGTAATCACATATAGCTGCTTTTTCTCCTTCTTCTTCGAGGATTTTGGTTTTCTATCAGATTCTCTCAATAAGATTTTTTCCCCATATTTTAGTACAATCTTCAGGAGGGTTGAATCCATAGGTTTGGTAACAGAAACTGATAGCTTAAATTTTATGCTTTCCATCTCAGCTACTCTTTGAGAATATTGAGAAGACATGGTAGCTTGAACAATATCCAAAGCTTCAGAAACTTTGACCCTAAAAGGTTTAATGCCAACATCTTTCGTTTCAAGAATTTCTTTCAAACCGAGACTAAGGTTTACAGAATTCAATTCCATTGCTTTGTCATAAGTACCTAAGTTAACATCCAAGAGATTTTAAAAGCAGGTCAAATAGAATTAAGTCTTAAAAGCATCAACATTACCATAATAAACCTTCAAATATACACATGAAGCATTCTCATAATAACAACATTGATCAAGTTTTCACTAATTTGGGTGGTTCACATAATATGAGGACCTCAAAGAGTAAGTTCATAGTACATTATACATCAACTATTTCCAAATAATAAATATAAATAATTCTTATAAAGTGTAGATCAAATAATATAAGATTTACAACACCACAAACCTTCTTTGATGAAATTTTCAAGGAAGACATTAAATATTCTCAGCAAGCAGTGGGCATCAGTAGCAGCATATGTTTTTTGCTCTTCTGTAAGAGGGCGAAGTGACCAATCACTACATTGAAGCTCCTAAAGAAAATGCAAATACTGTTAAAGAGTTCTCCAATGTAATTCCTGAAATTTCAATCCTCTTCAAAGGTGTCCGTTCAGTGGCTTGTACAAGAGATAAAAGGTAACAATCATGTCTAAAATTTTTGGAGAAGGAATGAATCAGCATGATTTACCTACAATGAAGGACAAAAGCTTATACAGTTTAAATTAGAAACAAATAATACCGAATTACAACCTAACAAGCTCTAACGATCGATTCATATAATACAAATGCCAATTAAAAAAATCAGTAGAAGAACAACACAGGAGTGTTTCGTAGCTATATAAGTAGATTTGCAATAAACTACGCTTCCCTTAACCATATAACCACTACCAGATCTCCACGAAAACCAAGTCCCAACACTACGTTTTCAATAACTATAATTGCAGCTTAAAGGGTAAAAATCATACCTTGGAAAGATGTAATCCCAACACTTCTCTGCATATAGTAGCCAAGCTCTTTGTTTCCTTTGGCATCTTCTTTCCACGTCGCTTATGTTGCGTATAATTATATATCGAGGTGATATCCAAATATGGTTCCAACTGTTACCACCCATTGCTTATATCAATCCAAATGTCACCAGAAACTGATTACCAATATTATCTTACAACAATAAAGCTTATCCCTAAAAAAAAAGAAAATTTAAAATACCTTGTTGAAACCAGGATGAGAGTCATTGGAAGAGAAAGTGGAAGATAAGTAAACCAAATCTTGTTTGAATCGAAATCCTAACTTCAATATGTCGGGAGAGACGAACACGTCTCTCAACAATTCCCAAATTGAGCAGAGAGGAAGCGAGCAAAGGTCGAGGAGGAAAACTGGCGACTCATCGGAGGATGAGGTGGAGGAGCCGAGATGGCAAGCAAGCTGGAGAAGGGTGACGGTGGGGAACGTTGGCTGGCAAGCGCAAAGAGGCTTCCACTCGGCATCCAGGCCGATGACGGAAGAACGACTCAAACACTGAGTTAAGAGAGAGAACTCAGGCGACTCGGTTGAAGTGATGACATGGATTTGTAGTGGACTTTGGCTCATGGAAGGATCCATTCTACGCACAGAATGTAATCTTTTGCCTATTTTGTAGAAGCCTTCCAGGATAAGCTCATTCGTGTACTTTGCCTATTTTACAGACGGCTTTTTTTAATGTTCGGACTTGTCTAAAGCAATGCTTGGCGTTGAACTTAATTTTAGTACGCTACGACATCGATTCTAATATCGTTTTAGATAATTAAATAATTTTTTAAAATTATAAATAATTATAAAATTATAAAATAATTCTTTAATATGTTGTCGTATATAAATTTTAAATTATAAAATAATTCTTTAGTATGTTGTGGTATATAAATTTTAATTTTATATCAACCTTTTCATCCAAAATTATAATAACATAAATTTAAATTTTCAACTATCTTTTTATTTATATTAATATTATTTATTACATTTTTTACATATAAATAATAATCATATTTAATAAAGGTTCATATCTATATAAGTACTACAAGAGTACTAACATAATTAAGTTGAAACAAAACACTTATAATTAAAAGTTTTATATTTATATTATATATACAAAATTTATCATAAGTATCAAATACAAGTTAAATTAAAAGAAAAGAGTATAAATTAAAAACCTTAAACTTTATTCTATCAAATATTTGCTCAAATCGCATTGATATCATTTTTTATTTGATACAAAATCATCAATATTTAGAAGAGTCTAATCATCACCTATCATTCAAATACATTACATTAAATGATATGTCAATAATTTCTTATTCAAATTTGTCTTCCAAGTTACTTTTATCTATCAAACTTGGTTTTTCCTCAAAAACTCGATCTAGTAAAAAATTGATATGGTCAAGACAAATTGCATCTATAGAATTATTTGTTTTATTAGGAGTCTTAACAAACAAATAAAGTTCAGTTATCAACTTAATAATAATAATACCAACATATCTTTCTTGAAGTTTTAAGTTATATCGAACAAAGACCAAATTATTCAATCTTTTGTGTGCTAATATATTCCTTTTCTTGGAATTTATAAATTCAAACGTACTTTAATTCCTTTGATACCTTATTATGCTCATATGTAGACAGAATTTGAATTGAAAATATTTGCAATTTTGGAATACTACTTTCAAATTAGTTCCACTAAGCAATTGTAAGACAATAAAAGTAACACTATAAACAAAATAAATTGATGATTAATTTCCAACAAGTAAAAAAAGTTAAGAAAAATATACATGGATTAAATTGGTCTCTTTAACAAATTGCCCAAAATTACTATAAGCGTCCTTATAAACCTACATTTATGAACTTAGGAGATCTTGCATCATCTCATGCGTAATAATTGTTGTAATAGTTAAATAACATTCCTTTATTAACTTCAACTTTATTTTTAAAACTTGGTATAAAATAAATACTAGGATTTTAAAATGTCTCAACTGTAAACAGTAGAGAATAAAGTTATCTTTCACATCTTTCGTTGATGATTACAAGACAAGATGTATACAAAGAAGGCCAATTTTTTTGATTGACCTTGATTGTTTCCTTCACCCTCTTTATGACATCTTTAAAATAACCCATTGTTTCCTTCCCATCATTATTAGCTAAACGAAGTAATTTCGCCAAAGTCTGTCAAATTCGGATGACAAATTGACATTGAGAACAAAATTTATGATCCTTAAGTATAATTATAGAAACTACTAATCTAGCATTAGACCTAGTATGCTGAGATGAAACTCACTTATCATTTGTAAACATTTCCTCAACTCCTGGTTCATTAGAACAAATCATTAAAGTGATAAAAAATTTGTCACAAATCTTGTAATAGTAAGACATCATAAATTCCTTCCACTGGTAAAATCTTTTCTAATAAAATTTAAGATCTATACACGATTATAAATGAAATTGGTCATTTTCTTTCCTTTTCACAATTTCGTCAATGATAGGAAAGTATATAGCATTTCCTATATTTTTCTAACATTAAGTCAATACAATGTGCAATATAAAGAGTCCAATAAAAAGAATTATACCTGCTTTGTAACCTTTTTCCATTTACTTTATAAGCATAATCATCGTCGGTGATGAACTACACAACGTTTTAAGCACAACTTTATTTACAAATTTATCAAATATTTGAAACAAAGCATTATCATTTTTAACAAGGCTAATTTTATCAATAGACTTCAAAAATATTATCCCTTAGTAGAACAAAACAAAGTATTGATAATGGGATCATGTCTTTTATCTGTCTAACTATCACACATGATTGAACACTTGAACACTTATAAGTTGTTTAAGTCATTTTTCTTTCATCCAAATAACTCTTTATTTCATAAATAAACCTATTTAGAAGATCACCTTTGTAGTTATCAATTTAAGCATCTTTATATCTTAGACCATAAGATGCAATAACATATACCATATGCAAGTAATAGTAAAACCGAGTAACATTAAATGATACTTTTGCATCAAACCATCATCTAGCCGTTGTCATATTCATATTATGAGTTGCTTGTTTAGATTTTAAGACACTATGGATTGAAGCTGAGCTCCATGAGTTGTTCATGGTGCCAAAAAGCTAGAAACTTATCTGTTTTTCTTTCTCACTTTAAATGCAACAATCCCTTCTTGTTAAGTAGGAATACCAACTTTAACATCTCCAATATCATCTTGACCATCGTAAAAAGATCTTCCACTACAAATTTCATATTTTAGTCTTTTTCTTCTTTCTTATGTTGACACTCTTCAAGAAAAGTTTTCATTTTTCATTTCACGTTATGGTTGACTTTCTTACAAGGCTTTATAGCACTGCAGATCCTAGTTAAATGCTTCTTTAATCTGGTGATTTCCCGCCTTTCAAATGTTTGTTATAATACAAATAAATGGTATTACTTCTGATGTTTCTTATCCTAATCATTAAAAAATCCATTGATTGCTACCCTTTCACAACTACAACTTATTTTGTGTACTTACATAATTCATCCATAAACTCACAACTATAACTCATTTTCTATGATTACATATTTTAACCTTAAACTCATAATTATATCCTATTTTGTATGATTACATAATTCAACCATAAACTCACAACTATAACCCATTTTATATGATTATATAATTCAACTATAAAGTTATAACTATAACCAATTTTGTGGGATTACATAATTCAACCATAAAGTCATAATTATAACCCATTTTGTATAATTACATAATTCAACTATAAACTTATAACTATAACATATTTTGTATGACTACATAATTCAACCATAAACTCACAATTATAACTCATTTTGTATGATTATGTAATTCAACTATAAACTCATAACTTTCTAGCTTTTATCAATATTGCTATTTTAATTTTCATTAATATCATTTTCTCCTATTTTCCTCAATGAATCATAGAGAATAAACACACATACACACATATACACAAGCACACGCGCACACATGCACACACACACACACACACTCCCACCCACCCACACACACCTACCCCCGCCCCCAAACACGTACACAATAATCCTTAAACTTTAACTGTTATATAACAAATGAATCCTTTTCATTAAATTTATTTAGGGAACCTAATAGATAAATAGGTAATGAAAGTTAAAATATAATGAAATAAAAAACTGTATTTCCTTATATAATTTAGATATGATTCTTGAGAAAATAATTAAAATTCAAAAAATTTAAATTTAAATATCAATTTATATCTAAATTTTACTACTATTACAGTAACAATAACAACACTCATTATGAATCCAACTGATATGCAGGATCTGGAGAGCTTCATCCTTACTCCTAACTAGTGGAGAGGTTGTTTCCAAATTCTAGATCCAAATAATCTTACACGTTAAAGTAGGATGGTTAATTAATGACTATTAATTAACTCAGTTTGGAGTTTACTCTTTCACATAATTAGTTAATTTTGGTTATAGACTTGTAGTTGATAAAAAGCCACAAATTTAACAAGCCACCTATGCAGTAATTTACTCTATCAACTTTGAATTACAAACATTTTTTTCAAAGTATTATATAGAGGACCCATATCTTTAACAAGCATCATTTAAAGAAATATAAACAAAAAGATAGTTTCTGCATCTTTGAATATCACTGATGCACTCATATTTTCTTATCTTTTTATACTTTTACACTTAGTTTTTTATTCTAATTTGATGTCTAAATCACGTGAATTACATTGATTTTATCATTTCAAGTGTTTTATGTATCAAGTGAGGAAAGTTATGTTAAGGAGGGAGATTTAGGACTTCTGGATGTCATTTTCAAAATAAGGAGGTCGAAATATCCCAAGGTGACCAAAGTTGCATAAATCCTAATAGGATTAGGATTCCCCAAATCCTAATGCAACTAGGATTTCCTGTTTTGAAAAAAATCTAGCAAAACGGGAATCAAGAGCTAAACTTGGATTTTAACCACAACCGAACATTCCCAGACCTATGCCGCCACCTTCTAACCCTTCTTCTTCTTCTAATCCTTTTTTGAATGAGGTTATGGATATGATGAAAACTATGGCATCCAGAACCTTGAGAGGCAAATGGGACAGTTGGCCTCTAACCTTAGAAAGATGGAGGCCCAAAATTCTAGAAAATTATTGTCCCAAGGGCTGCAAGGTAAGGAAAGTGCTTTTGCACTTAAGCTAAGGAGTGGTAAGGAGATTGGAGACAAAGTGATTATTTTGGATGAGGAGGATGAGTTGGAGGCTAAAAATAATAATCCAAAATTGGCGGCACCACCCTTTGATCTAAAGGGTGTCGAACCTTCTTCTCAAAACAAACAACCATCTCATGCTTCTAACGTATCTCCCAACTTTGTTGATTCCACTTATAAGTTAACTCCACCTTTCCCTTTGAGTTCTAACTGGCAAAAGAAGGAGGATAAGGAGAAAGAAATATTGGACTTGTTTAAAAAGGTGGAGATCAACATTCCTTTGTTGTAGGCAATATGTTGGCCCCTGAATGGATCCAACACAATAAGACATGTGCCTAAGTATGCCAAATTTCTTAAGGAGATGTGCACCACCAACAGAGCCAACAAGGTCAGAAATGGTGACATAGTTGGCTTGGGAGAGAATGTAAGTGCTATGCTCCAAAAGAAATTACCTATTAAGCAAGGAGACCCAGGTGCTTTTTTTATCCTTTGTGTGATTGGCAATATATACTTTGATAAGGCTATGTGTGACTTAGGAGCTTTAATTAATGTGATGCCGAAATCCATCTTTGATTCTCTTAATGACGGTTCTTTGAAAAGCACTTTTGTTATCATTCAACTTGCTAATAGGTCTTTTGTTTATCTTTTGGGTTTGTTAGAAGATGTGTTAGTGAACATTGGTAGCTTGGTTTTCCTTGTGATTTATATATCATTGAGACATGTGATGATCTCCCTCACACACATTCACCTCTTCTGCTTAGGAAACCATTTTTTAGGATTGCTAAGATTGTGATTAATTGTGATGATTGCACTTTGTCTATAAGGATTGATGATGAACATGTCTTGTTTAATTTTAATGAGGCAATGAAATATAATGATGATGTACATGACTTACATAACTTGGATATCACTGATTTGTTTGTGGACAAATTTTTTGCTTATGGTGGTGATGATGGCGTTAATATTGCTCTTATGTGTTCCTTCTTCTCATCTTTTGATGTTTTGCCAAAATTGGATGTGTTTGCTGATTTACCTCTTTCCCACAAGAAAGCCTTATCTTCTTTGTTGCATACTCCTAAGTTAGAATTGAAACCTTTGCCTGATCATTTAAAGTATGCTTTTCTTGGATATAATGATACTCTTCCATTGATTAGTGTAAAGAATCTAATAGCTATGTAGGAGGAAAGATTGTTGCGTGTCTTAAAGGACCACAAGACTACCATTAGATGGACTTTAGCTGACATTAAAGGGATTAGTCCTTCTATGTGTATGCATCGCATTCTCTTAGAGGATAATTCTAAGCCTTCGAGGGAGATGCAGAGACAGCTCAATCCGCCCATGATGGAGGCGATGAAGGCTGAAATTTTGAAGCTCTTAGATGCAGGTGTCATATACTCTATCTCTGATAGCAAGTGGGCAAGTCCTATCCATGTGGTTCCTAAAAAGACGAGCATTACTGTGATGAAGAATGCTAAGAATGAGTTTGTGCTCACACGTATGCAAAATGGCTTGCGAATGTGTATTGATTATAAGAAGTTGAACTTGGCGATGAAAAAGGACCATTTTCCTTTGCCTTTCATGGACCAAATGCTTGAGCGCCTAGCTAGTAAGTCTTTCTATTATTTCCTTGATGGCTATAGTGGATATAATCAAATTGTTATTGCCCCTGAGGTTCAAGAAAAGACTAACTTTACCTGTCCATTTGGTACATATGCTTATAGGAGAATGCCCTTTGGTTTATGCAATGCATCTGCTACTTTTCAAAGATGCGTGATGAGTATATTTTCTGATTATGTTGAGAGGATTACTGAATTTTTTATGGATGATTTTACTGTCTATGGTGATTCCTTTGACTATTGTTTAGGAAACTTGTCTCTGATCTTGAAAAGATGCATGGATGCTAACCTCATTTTGAACTATGAAAAATGTTATTTTATGGTAGAACAAGGGATAGTTTTGGGACATGTGATTTCTGAACGTGGCTTAGAGTTTGATAAAGTTAAGATAGATATTATCTTGCCCTTGCCTTACCCCTCCTTTGTAAGGGATGTTTGATATTTTCTTGGACATGCAGGTTTCTATCGTAGGTTTATCAAGGATTTTAGCAAGGTAACTGCGCCCCTATACAAGTTGCTAGCCAAGGATGCCGAGTTCATCTTCTCCCAAGAGTGTAAGGATGCGTTCGACTTGTTGAAAAACAAGTTGACAACAGCACCCATCATCCAACCACCAAATTGGGAGCTTCCTTTTGAGATTATGTGTGATGCTAGTGTTGGAGTTATGTAAATATAGTGCCTTAGAAAGCAAGTGTATTTACATGTAACTTAATTTTCTTCCAGTTATAGTTTTGTAATGAAAATATTTATTATTAATGAAACAAAAGAGTTTGGTTTTATTTGTGTGAGCATTATATATCTAGT
>JANKOD010000006.1:14226745-14238847 GCA_026284645.1 Erythroxylum acuminatum | reverse complement strand
GGGTTAATTATTAACCCATGATTAATAGTTGCTAGGAGAGGTTTGAGAACAACAAATCAATGAAATATGCTTAATTAAGGTGTAGGCCGAGATTGATCCAAAGAACCGAGTCTCTACCGAATTCTCCACTTTTATCACTTTTTGCGTGTTTTCTTTAATTTGTTTTTTAGTTAGTTTTATTTTATTTTCTTCTTTTAAAAACAAAACCCCCCGTTAAACCTAAACACCGGTTAATTTTATTTCATAAACTTTACACACAGTCTCTGTGGGATCGACCTAGACTCACCACTGCTATAGTAGTAGTCTAGTTATTTTATTTTGATTAGCGTAATGATGCGCTGTTAGAACACCAGTAAGTTTGCGTTGATGATATAACCGACTTTAAAAGCAAAAGTTTCCCTCCATAGGATAGGGCTCTATTTTTCCATGAACCCATTTTTTGAATTTTTTTAATTAGAGGAATACATTCACAAAACTTTAGTCTCTTAGATTAGATTGGAATTCCCAAATAAAGGAGAGAAGGCTCCTTTAATTCCATTCCCGTTGCCAGTGTCAATGCATTTGATAGATGAGAAGCACTTTTTGAAAGCATGAAGTAACGCTTTTGAAGATTAATACTCAACCTTGACATCTCTTTCAAAGAATTGAGAGTGCTCATCAATAGAGAGACTGAGTAGACATTTGCCTTACTTAGGAGTATGATATCATCTGCAAAACATAAGCTAGTTAGTGAGATCTTCTTACATTTGGAATGGTATTCCTGGGTCATTAGACGAGTTACACTTCAGCATTTGGGTAAGAACTTCCATGTAAATTAGGAACAGGTAAGGTGACAGAGGATCTCCTTGCCTAAGTCCTTTTTTGCCTTTAAACATCTCCGTTGGGCTCCTATGTATTAGAATTTTGATGGATGTAGTAGTAATGCATTCTTGGATCCACTTTAATAACCTATGAGGAAATTCCATGACCTCCATAGTTTGTAGCAAAAAACTCTAATTCACACTATCAAAAGCTTTATGTAGGTCTATTTTGATAGTATAGTTATGAGGACTTTTCCTGTGGTTATACCGTTTCAATAACTCCTAGACTATAAGAATATTGTCCCCAATATCCCTATTCTTCATAAATGCTCCTTGATTTTCACTAATGAGAGACTAGAGAGCCTCCTTCAGCCTGTTTTCCAAGATCTTTACAATGATCTTATATAGAAAGTTTGTATAAGAAATAGGTCTGAATTCATTGCAATAGGATGAATTTGAGTTTTTAGGGATTAGATAGAGAAAAGTCTTGTTAATCTCCTTTAGCGTTACCCCTTTTTGGAAGAACTCATGTACTGCCTTCTTTACTAACCCCAAGCCATCAGGGCCCAGTGCTTTAGAGTCATTCATGTCAAATACCACCTTTTTTATTTGTGGGTCTGTTACGGGCCTAATTAATAAGGAAACCATATGTTCAGGAATTCTTGCTATGACAAACTTCCTAAGGTCATCTCCTATGTCAGGAGAGGAATCTATTGTGCCTAGAAGTTTCTTATAAAAAATGATTGTTTCCTTAGCTAATCCTTCTTGTTCAGCCACAACCTCTCCATCTTCAGTTGTAATAGAGGTGATTCTGTTTACATTCTTCTTAGCTTGCACTGAGTTAAAGAAGAATTTAGTACATCTGTCCCCATCCTTTAGCCAGTTAACTCTAGATCTCTACTTTAATAGTGAGCTTTGGTTATCCACCAGTTGTAAGCATTCCTTTAGAGCTTCCTTTTCAGCCGAAGTTAGAGAGACATTTGCAGGATTATCTGACAATGAAGTCTGGATAGTTGATAATTTATCTCTAGCCTTATCAATTTCCTTCGAGAGATTTTGTCCTCTTTTTGAATTGAGGGATTTCAATTCTTGCTTGATAGCCTTAAACTTTTGGAGGCAAATGTATTGTTTTGTCCCAAAACAATCATACTCCATCCCATTCATTATAGCCTTATGAAAACCCTCTATAGCAGCTAAGAAATTGTTAAATCTGAAAGGATGAAGGATTTTGACATAATTGAACAAATTGTCAATCCTTATAGGAGTACGGTCAGAAATACCAAGGTCTAAAAATTTTGTTGTACTTCCTAAAAAGGAATTAAGCCAATCCACATTTTCCAAAGCCCTATCCAACTTTTTCCTGATATGCCAAGTAGAACTTTGTTTGTTAGACTATGTGAATCTATGTCCTTCGGATTTTAGATCTGTAAGTTCCATCTCCTGCATACAATCATACATATCTAAAGAATAATTGCGTAAGTTACAATTACCTTCTGCTTCATATCTGAATAGTGTAGTGTTAAAATCACCAAACACTAATAATGGAGAATTTGTCAAGGCCTTTAATCATCTAATAGAATTCCAAAGTTCAGTCCTTTGAAATCCAAGGTTAAGAGCATATACAAAGGTAGCTAAAACACTAGAGTTTTCCATCTTGAAGTAGATCTTAGTGTGAATAAATTGCTAATTTGTTTCGAGGGCTTGAGCTTTCACCTTCACTGAATCACCATCATAAGCTATAATAATCCTACCATAGGCATAGCTTTGGTGGTTTAATAATAACTGACATTTCCTACACAAACAACATAGCTTGTTCAGATTTATTTCCCTAATTTTAGTTTCCAAAAGACAATAAACCTTAGGCTTCTCCTTCAGGATAAAATCCCTTATAGCATTAAGCTTGGAAGGGTTATTTATTCCACGTACATTCCATACTATCACATTTATAGGAGATTGTTTTTACCTTTGAAGCCTTTCTTACTACTCCTGTTACTTTTCCTAGAAGTCACCTGTTCAAAATGCTCCTCTTGAATTCCTCCATTCGGTAGTTCAGCCTTTTAAAGGCCATGTTCATTCTGTTGGGGATTAGAGACTTCTTCTTCTTGATTTGTAGCACAAGTTTCTAGTTTATTTACCTCCTTGTCCATTTGAGCATTATTTTGCTCAATCAAAGAAATCAGATCTAATCCTCCTTTTTTTTTCCTGAATCTATACAAATATTTTCTTGAATGTTTCCCCTAATTTTAAGAGAAACTTTTTCCAACTGACTTGGTTTAGAATTTCCAGCAACCTGTTCATCCATCTCCTCTTCTTTCTTTCCTTTCGAATCACACTTTTCTATACTCATCACCTCCCAATAGTCTCCTCTAGTGAAGATTTTTCCAGTACGTTTCCATTCTTTACCTTGAGTTTTAAGCGATGGTTTCCATTGGTATGTAAAACCATAACTCTATCCTCTCTAAGAGAATGCTCATTTGCCAACCTTAATATAGGAATGTTATCCTTCATTTCTTTAGAAATATCCATACTCACACACAATCTGGCAAACCCGACCCTTTTCCTCAATGCTGTGTTCTTATCCATACATATAGATTTCTCCAAATAACTAGCTAGCATACTCAAGCCTTTGGTAGTCAAATATTCTACAGGAATGTTATGAATGTTTACCCATAAGGAAATGTTTTTCCTTTTGATTTTTTCTAGTTCCATTCCTGGTTTCCAACTTTGAAGAAATAGGGGAAGTTGTGAAATGTGACACGGACCTTCTTCAATTATTTTTTGTGCTTCTGATTTTGAAGAGAAAGTGAAGATAATATTATCCTCCTCAGTGAGCATTACTTCCATTAGACCTCTTCCTTTCTAATTCCTCTTAGACAAAGCTTGTATCACTGGAAATGTAGGTCTTTTGTTCATGAAAAAGCCAACTAGGGTAGACTCCCATGTTCTAGCTCATTCATGTTGAATTTTTAGGCTAGGAGCCACCACAGGACTTCCTAATCTTCATTCTTCAACAACGCGCTTGCAAAATGACTTCTTTGTTAGGGATGACAATTGGGCCCGGGCTTAGCCCAGCTTGTGCTTAGTCAACTGAACCTCAAGCCTAGTTTTCCTGAAAAATCGAGTCTCGAGTAGGGCTCGAGCTCAAACTCAACCTGACCTTTATAAACAAAACAACGTCATTTTTTGTTTCTCTAAAAATGACATCGTTTTGCATTTTTTATTTTTAAAAAGGTTTGGGCTGGGCTAGAGCTAGGGCTCAGTCCAAGTTATCTCTAGTTCAGTTAGGGCCAGGCTCAAGTGGCTATCTCGCCCAAATCCCAATAACAGAGGATGATTAGTTCGGGGAGGCCATTCCATTGCCATCCGTATAAATCTCTGTATAACTTGCTCAAAGTCTTATATTGCCTAGTGAGCTTTTCGTTGACATTGACGTAGGATAAACAATACCTTTCTTACTTAATTTTGACAATGGACACTCTATAGGTCATTGTACTCCCCATTTAAGTTTATTAATTAATTTATTTTCAACTCTTAAAATAAATATTTTAACTAAATGTTGATGGTTCACAAGTTTTATTGATATAATATAATTAATACAACCCATATTATTGATAACTTTGGTAACAGTTATTTCTTAAATAAAAGTATCATATAATTGTATAAAAGATAAATATAACCACAAATATATGATTTAAGTATTTTTCAAATTTTATATGCGGTTTTTCTAAAAGAAATCGGTTAAAAAGCACCAACCGCAATTTTGTTTGGTGGCACTACTGGAGTGAACTAGGCGGGTTATCCGTAGTCCAAACACAGTGGCAAGTTACCAGAAGACACTGGGACTGTGTTGGCGGGCTTGTTGGAACCCATCATGATCATCCACCCTCCGTCGCGACCACCACTACCGCCACCACCACACCCTGATACAAAGCTCACCAATACCAATGCCCTTTCCTTTCAAGCACACAATCGAAAGACTCGCAAACCTGTGCACATTAGTCAAGAGAAAGCATCTAATTCCAGTATATTTGCTTCACTTCTGAACTCTTGTCATTGCCGAGATTTTGGTATGCAGGTTCATGCCCATGCCATCAAAACTGGGTTCGGCAGCGATGAGTTCGTTGACACCAAGTTGCTTCAGATGTATTCTCGTTGTGGCTGTTTGGAAGATGCGAACTTCTTGTTTGATTCAATGCCGGTTAGGAACTCGTACGCTTGGACTGCCATTCTCGATGTTCATTTGGATTGTGGGCTGTGTGAGGAAGCGGTCTCTCTTTTTCAGGAGTTACTATTTGAAGATGTTCATTTGGAATTCTTTGTTTTTCCTGTTGTGCTCAAGATTTGTGCTAGTCTAGGCATGGTGGAACTAGGACGGCAAGTACATGGAATAGTTTTTAAGAATCATTTCTTTTCAAACGTCTATGTTGGTAATGCGCTGATTGATATGTACGGTAAATGTGGAAGTTTAGCGGATTCCAAGAAAGTGTTTTCGCTGATGGCCAAGAAAGATCGTGTGTCATGGAACTCCGTGATCACAGCATGCGCTGCAAATGAAATGGTTTA
Organism: Erythroxylum acuminatum; assembly: GCA_026284645.1. Lineage (NCBI taxonomy): Eukaryota > Viridiplantae > Streptophyta > Magnoliopsida > Malpighiales > Erythroxylaceae > Erythroxylum > Erythroxylum acuminatum. The sequence continues at coordinate 14,233,484 of JANKOD010000006.1, read as the reverse complement.
TGAGGCCTTGGAGTTTTTGGAAAAAATGGCATGTTCGGATAATATGATACCAAACATTGTCTCTTGGAGTGCAATTATTGGAGGGTTTGCACAGAATGGTTATGACGAAGAGGCCTTGGAGCTGCTACATAGAATGTTAGCAGAAGGGCTTGAGCCAAGTGCGCGAACTTTGGCCAGTGTGCTTCCGGCATGTGCTAGATTGCAGAAGCTGAAACTCGGAAAAGAATTCCATGGCTATATCACTAGACACGGGTTTATGTCTAATCATTTTGCGGTGAATGGGTTAGTTGACATCTACAGGAGGTGTGGTGATATGGGTAGTGCATTTAAGATCTTTTCTAATTTCTCTGTTAAAAGTGCAGTTTCCTGTAATACAATGATTGTTGGATATTGTGAGAATGGAAACGTCTCCAAGGCCAAGGAGCTGTTTCTCCAAATGGAGTCTGCTGGGATCAAGAGGGATTTGATTTCGTGGAACTCAATGATTTCTGGATATGTGGATAACTTACTATATCGTGAAGCTTTGAATATGTTTCAAGAATTGATGAGGGTGGAAGGAATAGAACCTGATTCTTTTACTCTGGGAAGTGCTTTGAATGCTTGTGCTGATTTGTCTTCTCTGGGGCAAGGGAAGCAGATACATTCTCATGCCATCATTAAGGGTTTGCAGTCTAATACATTCGTCGGTGGAGCTCTGGTGGAAATGTACTCTAGATGCCACGATGTAGTTGCTGCTCAGATGGCTTTTAATGAGGTTGTCGAGAAGGATGTGCCCACATGGAATACACTGATATCTGGTTATGCTCGTTGCAATCAGATTGAAAAGGTTCAAAGTTTACTTCAGAAGATGAAAGAAGATGGTTATGAGCAAAATATATATACATGGAATAGCATCCTTGCAGGTCATCTCGAAAATGGCCACCTTGATTTAGCTATGAAGTTGCTCTATGAAATCCAGACCTTAAATTTGAGGCCCGATATATACACAATTGGAATTACTGTAGCTGCTTGCTCAAGATTAGCAACACTTGAACGGGGGAAGCAGGTTCATGCATATTCAGTCAGACTTGGTTATGACTCAAGTGTCCATATAGGAGCAGCCCTTGTAAACATGTATGCCAAATGTGGATATATGAAGTATTCACAATTGGTATATGATAGGATATCAAGCCCAAATTTGGTGTCTCACAATGCCATGCTAACAGCCTATGCCATGCATGGGTATGGAGTGGAAGGAATTGCTCTATTTTGGAGAATTTTGGATGCTGGTTTTACACCTGACAGTGTGACTTTCCTGTCTTCTCTTACCTCTTGTGCTCATGCTGGATCAGTTGGGAGGGGCCGTGAACTTTTTAATTTGATGTCATTCTATAATTTGAAACCCACATTAAAACACTACACAGCCCTGGTTGATCTCTTAAGTCGTTCAGGACAACTTGGGCAAGCCTATGAGCTTGCTAAGAATTTGCCGATGGAACCTGATTCTGTTTTGTGGGGTACTCTGCTTGGAGGCTGTGTTATTCATGGTCATGTTGGGCTGGGTGTAATTGCAGCAGAGAGGCTTATAGAGTTGGAACCGAACAACAGCGGGAATTTTGTTCTGTTGGCTAACTTGTATGCGTATGCAAGGAGATGGTCTGACCTGGGAAGAATAAGACAGATGATGAAGGATGAAGGACTTCTAAAGAACCCTGGATGTAGTTGGATTGAGGATAAATATGAAATTCATGCCTTCCTTTCTTGTGACAGATCGCACAGAAGAGTGGAGGAGATTTATGCCACAGTAGATAACCTAACGCTTCACATGAAAACCTGGAAATCGACTGAGCTCTATAAGTAATGCAAGTGGAAGGGTTATGCTTTTTTCCAGAAATATTTGAGTTGAGTTTGAAATGGCATTTTGTCATCGTTGAACTCGGGAATTGAAAATCACACAGATGCTATCCAACTATTTTTTGAAATGCTCAACGTTAGAAAATTGAAGAAAACGTAAACAGAGCAAGAAAACCAAATGAGGGATAAAACCACTCTATTTCATCTCACGTGTAAGTCTATTTATACAGAAAATAAACACGTGTCGTAGTTAACAGAGCTAAATGAACTAATTAATAAGACGCTAACTGCTAACTACTGCAACTATTTACAACAATTAAATATATATACATTCTTCATGCCCCCCTCAAGTTGGACTTTGGTGAGCATCAAACAAAGCCAACTTGGAAAATAAGCTACGGAATAAGTAGGAAAGAAGGAGTTTTGTGAACAAATTGGCAATCTAAAGATGCAAAGGAATATGAACTGGAACAATTAACCCTTGCTTGAATTGATTACGAACCACATGACAATCACTGCCAATGTGCTTCGTTCCTTCATGGAAGATGAAGTTAGAAGTGATATGAATGGCAAAGTTGCTATTACAGTGCAAAGGAATAGGCTTTTGTACTGGAACTTTCAAATTGTCCAACAAATAAGTAATCCACATCAACTCGCACACTGTGGAAGCCATAGATTTGTATTTAGCTTCAGCGGAACTTCGAGAAACAGTATGTTGACGCTTGGTCTTCCAGGAAATAAGACAATCACCCAAATAGATGCAAAAGCCAGTTAGACTTCTTGCTGATTTGACAAGAAGCCCAGTCTGCATCAGAATAAGTTGTAAGTCTCAAGTCATTGTTAGCTGGAAAAAATAATCCCATAGAAGGAGTATTCTTCAAATAGTTCCAAACATAAAACACATGCTTCAAATGATTTTCTCTAGGCATATGCAAATATTGACTTAATTGCTGCACGACATAAGTGATAGCAAGCTTAGTAAAGCCTAAATAAAGAAGCCTCCCAACTAAACTCCTGTATTTTTGAGGATCCTCAAGAAGAGGGCTGTCATCACGTTCTAGTATAGAACCCTTTGGAAAAGGAATTTTCTTGGGTTTAGCTGCCAAAAGACTAGCATCATCTAATAAATCCGAGACATACTTTCTTTTATTAAGAAAAATGCCAGTCGAAGTTCAAAAGACCTCTAATCCCAATAAATATGTTGCTAAGCCCAAATCCTTAATTGTGAACCTCTCATCTAATGCCCGTTTCAAACCGCAAATTTAATCATCAAAATTCCAACTAATGAGGAAATCATCAACATAGACAAGTAACATAAAAAAAAAACAACCATTCTTGTCTAGAACAAACAGGCAGTGATCATGAGGGGATTGAAGAAAACCAAAATCAAGCAAAAAAACTAGTTAATTCAATGTTCCATTGTCTGGAAGCCTGCTTTAAACCATAAAGAGACTTCAGTAACTTGCAAACCTGACCCTCCTTTGCTGTTGTATAACCTTCAGGTGGGATCATGTAGAGTTCCTCATCTTAAAACCTATGAAGAAAAGCATTATAGCCATGAATAGTCTTACGGTAACAACTTTTGCAACAGGAGAATAACTATCATAGTAATCTTCCCCATACACTTGATTGTACCCTTTTGCAACCAACCGTGCTTTATGTTTGTTAAGAGTACCATCAGATTTGAGCTTCAATTTACAAACCCACTTACTCTCTATGGCCTTCTTTCCTTCAGGCAGATCAGTAAGAATCCAAGTTTTGTTTTTCTCCGGTGCTTGAAGTCTAGTGTTCATGGAAGTAACCTATTCTGGAATTGCCTTTGCTTCTTTATAACTTCGTGGCTCCTTTATAACACTAACATGAGCTAAGAAATGAAGATAATATGGAGGAAGTGTAGGATTCTTAGAAAAAGGAAAAGTAGCAGGCATGTGCAGAGAAGTACATGGTGCAGTGCTGCTAAAATCACAAACAACATTATTAACAACATAATATGAAAGCCAACGTGGTCCTCTTAAGTTCCTGGTTGTTCTTCGGAGAGGGGCAACTTCACTTGAAGTGGGTTAGACATTTGCCACGGGTACATCATCATCCATTGTAACTAGATTGTCAGTGGTAAGTAGAGGAACAACATCGGCAGTTGAAGGGATAGGATCATCTGTAGGACTTTCATGAGCAACCTCTGGAAAATACAAAGGAGGATCAATTATAGGACATACTTGAATGGGAACTCCTGCATTAGACGAAGGAATATCAATAAAAGGATATATGGTTTCATGAAACACCACATCCTTGGAGGTATATAACTGCTGAGAAGAGATATCATACACCTTATACCCCTTCTGACCAGAAACAAAGCCCTAAAAAATGCATTTTTTTGCTCTGACATCAAACTTGTCCTTCTTAGGACTAGTATCTGTCATATAACATAAGCACCCAAATGCTCCTAACGCACTATAATCTGGTGGTCTTCCAAGTAACACCTCATATGGACTCTTCCAATTCAACTCAGAAGATGGCAACTTATTTATCAGATAAGTAGCATGAAGTATAGCCTCACCCCAGAACCTCTTAGGTAGATGAGCCTGTTGTAGCAAACTTCTAGTAATCTACAAAATATGTCTGTGTTTCCTCTCTACCCTGCCATTCTGTTAAGGACTATATATACACATCTTTTGATGAGCAATGCCATGATCATGAAAAATCTGTTGACATTTAGAACCCACAAACTCTCCCCCATTATCACTTCTAACAACTTAAACTGAAGCAGAATACTGATTCTTCACCATTTTGAAAAAAAATACTCAATAAGGAACTAACTTGATCCTTTATCCGCATCAAATAAGTCCAAGTATACCTGCTGCAATCTTCAACGATTGTTAAAAAATAAAAAGGACCAGAGAGTGATTGTGTTTGATAAGGCCCCCAAACATCCACATGTAACAACTCAAACAATTGTTCACTATGGCTATCACTTATAGAAAATTGAGTTCTCTGTGCACACACATCACAAGGATCAAAGAAGCTATCAACGTTTTTATTCATCAATCTTAGTTTCTTGATAACACAATTTGAAGGATGCCCCAACCTATGGTGCCAAAGTTTCGGACTAACCATAGTATTCATACAATAGATTTCCTGGGCAATGTTATTCAACAAAGAAACATACTTGTCTACCAAAACAGAATTGAAAGAATCTTTATCAAGATAATAGAGATGGCCAACTGCTTTTCCCATTGCCAGCAAGTTTATACTCCTTTGGGCCTGTAAAGCACAAAATTCAGGATAAAAAGTGAAAACTCCACCATTTTCCTTCATTAGTTTGTTTACTGACAGCAAGTTATACTTGAAAAATGACAGGTAGAAGACATTTTTCAAAACAACTTTCCTATGAAAGCTAATATCACCTATAAATCTGACATATCTAGCTGCTCCATCTGGTAACTGAACATTACATTTTCTTCTCAAAGGAGCTAAGTCATTGAACAAGCATTTATTTCTAGACATATGGGTATTAGCTCCTGTATCCACTATCCAACAAGAATTCTTCACATCATACTCATCAACAAGAGCATCCAGTTTAGAAATATTACCAGCAAAAGTTGCAGCAAAATTCAGCTGTTCACCAGTCTCAATTTGCTTCCCTTTCATGAGTTTAGTTAGTTCTTGTTGTATCATTTCTCTCATACAATACATAAGTTTGTCGTTAGCAAAGTCCTCCTGATCATCAAAATGCGTCTCAGCCAAGTTTGCATTAGCATTTCTACCTCCTTTCTTCTTTTGTTGTTTCTTAATATCCATGTACCATTCAAGATAACCATGAATTTTGAACCATGTGTCTTTAATATGTCCTTCAATTTTGCAAAAGGAACAATATTTATCCTCCTTAGCCTTCTTATAATCCTTCCTCTTGGTGTTCTGTTTTCCAGAAGTAACATTTCTTGGAGTATCTACAACTTTCTAACTTTTTAAATAGATATCTGAGCAAATGGATTTCCATGTTGGTGGAATTGGTTAGACCACCAAATACCTCCAGCAAATACTCCTGAAAGCTTAGCCTTCAAGAATTTCCAAGTTACTCCACTGAGACCTCATTCTAAGCTGAAGCCTAGCTCTTGGCGTATGTTTAGCAACTACAAGCAATAACACACAGGGTTCAATCACATGGATACTCCAACACTCGATCAACAAAGTCAGTTGATTTTGTGCAAATAAGACCTACAAGAACTCCTTTGCATAGAACTCCACAAGCAAACAGCCCCAGCTTGTCAAAGTATTCAAGAGGAAGAGCTACAGGAGCTGAGTCCCCCATTGACTTACCATTGAAGGATGATGACAACCTTATGAGATGTCCACCATGTTCAGTTCTGAACTACTTGACTCTTACAGTTTCAGCCAAGGCAAAAGTAAGACCTAACAGTAACGACAACCCTAAGGAGAGGTTCCTATGGATGCCAAGCAATGAAAAGAGGAGGCTTTCATTCCCTCTAACACAAGGCATTGGTTCCTTTAAGTGGAACAAAGGTTCCTTGTTATCTAATAAAGAATCAAGATCACAAAGGGTTTTAGATAAGCATCAGTCACTTAAATCCATAGGAGATCTGAGCGTGGATTCAACAGTCTCTATGCTTGCTACAGTTGGAAGAAAGTCGTTTAACCGATTTGTGTGATTTCTTTTCATATATTTTAAACATCTTTTAACCTTTGGATAGATTTTGGTGTTATTTGGTTGACTGTATATGATTGTTGATGCAAAATAATCGAAGAAGCATTATAGGAAATGGTGGTTTGAGTGTAACACGGTTTGAAACTGATGATTTTTCTAAGTCATTTATTATTATTATTATTATTATTATTATTATTATTATTATTATTATTATTATTATTATTCTAGTTGTTGTTGTTGTTA
>JANKOD010000006.1:14194109-14208187 GCA_026284645.1 Erythroxylum acuminatum | reverse complement strand
ATCAAGCATAATAATATTTTTTTTTTTTGAAATACCATGATGAGCCATAACTCAAGTACATTTCATTTTCATCAAATCATGTATCATACAATGCTTTAGTGGGCATTTCAAGCCCTTTCACAACTTGGTTCAAAATACATCTTACAAAATGACTGTTTCCTCAAAATGCATCTAAATCATTGTTTACAAAAATTCACTTGAAATACTAAAACAAAACAATCTTGGAGTCATGCCCTTATGCTCAATTCTCGATCTCGAGCTCTTCACCTGGAGATGAGATGGGATTAGAGGGGGTGAGCTTTCGCCCGTGGGTAACACATTTATATTTATGGAAATAAGCATGTTCATTTTATTATCCAAACATTTAGCAATTTCTTAACATAATCATAGTACGTACATTAACCAATTAATCAATCATGCATTTTTCACAAACATTCATCAATCTTGCAAGTTTATGTAAATACATAGGAAACATAACAATTGGCTCGGTAAATCCATATTCATGGCACTACATAATCTCATTAGATGATCTTATGTAGGCAAATCTTGGGGAGTCCTTAACGGAACATCCTTGCCACAATCGGGCAGGAGGCGAAGCCTTATCTTGGTCGACGTGTACGGGACATTTCTTGAGACTGTACCTTACCCACATAACATGTAATTCATGCATAAAATTGGGCTTTTCTTGCCCAATTTACTGGTTCTTGAAAATTTGATTTCTCATGCATAATTCATGTTCATCATGTTCATTTAACCAAATTCTCTCAAGTTAACTCTACCATCATCAAACAATTAGCATACCTTACTATCATTCCACATAGCTCATAACTATAAGCATATAACAACAACCACAAACATTTAAAGCAACCATTAATACTCAACTTACAAGTAGTTGAAAATCATTAATGTCATGAGTTAATTTGCATTTATTGCTTATAAACATAAAGATAAATATGTAACCCACCTTGTAATCTTGCTTAATTCTTGATCAACTTAGCCTCTACTCTTGCTCTTCCTCTCTCCTTTGTCCTTCTTGAATTTCTTCATTGAAGATAAATTCCCAAAATCAATACAACACAAATTGAAAACCTACATGACTTCTTACATGAAATTGATTTAAGAATCACTAGACCCACTTCATTTCTAGGCTTTCTAACCATAACCCAACCAAAAGCTTAAACCTTAAACCATAACTTACCTTGAATCCTTACTCCACCAAGGGATTTCTTGGTTCAAAATGTAGCTTAGCTCTTCCTCTATGCTTTTCCTTCTTGAACTTTCTCCAAACACTCACTTAATCTCTTGGAAAAATCAAGACCTAACAAGCTTCTTCTTTTTCTCCTCCTTCTTTCTTCTCCACGAACTCACCCTCTTCTCCCTCTCTCTATTTCGTTTCTTCTCTTCTTCCTACTACTACTAACTCATTTTCTTCTCCCTTTTATACTTCTTTAAGTCACTTAAGCCCATAAGGCCCAAAGCCCACTTATCTTTTAAATGCTAACCCTCTTCTATCTTCAACTTAAGCCCATTAAACTCTAACCACTTAAGCCCAACTAACACATTTAATTTCATTAACTCATACCACCTAACCTCATTAATGCTATCATACTAAATTAATGTCAACTTAATTCAATCTATTAAGACTTCAATTTCCTTTAATCATGCTTAATAACATAAAAAAAATTCAGGGGCTAACACTTGCGTATCTAATACCGGATATGGTTCTCATATATATAACAATATATAGATGTTAACAATGAGTAAATCATTACAAAAAAGGTGAAGCGCAGACTTGTAAGTTGGCAATGGAGCAACAGTTGCTGCATTAGTTGCAGGAGGTTGTAGCAAAAAGGTGAAGTAGACTTGCAAGTTGGCAATGGAACAAGGGTTGCCACATTAGTTGTAGGACCTTGTACTTTATGTTTACCTTTTGGTGGCCTTATACTAGAAGTAGATAATTGTTATGTTCTAGTCATTATAAGAAACATTATTTTCATTTCTTATTTAGATTTATCTTTATTATAAGAATTTCTTTTTCTTTTTAAAAATATGATGATTTTTATGGATATGAATTAGATCTTAAAACATTAACCCTTAATATAAATTGCAATAAAGGAAATTAAATGAAAAAAATCCATCTTATTTATAGCATTGTAAGTTAGGTCATATGAATGAAACTAGGATCTTAAGGTTACATAAAGAAGGATATTTTAGATCCTTTTGTTTATTAATCATATGAAAATTGTGAATCTTATTTATTAGGTAAGATGAACAAACTACCCTTTCATTAAAAGAAGTGCCAGTCAGTGAGTTACTAGAGCTTATACATTTAGATTTATATGGCCTTATGTCTTCTCACACTAAAGGTGGGTATTCATATTTCATTGTATTCATAAATGATCATTTTAGATATGGTTATATGTATTTGATTAAATATAAATTTGAATCATTTTAAAGGTTTAAAGAATTTATAATTAAGGTTAAGAAGAAAACTAGATTAAGATTCTTAGATCTAATAGTGGTGATCAACACTTAGACTATGAGTTTCTTGATTGTTTTAAAGAGAATAGGATTATCTCAAAATAGACTTTGCGTAGAACTCTAAAACATAATAAAGTATCTGAGAGAAGAAGCTGTATTGTAATAGATATGTTATGTTTTATGATGAGTTATGTAACACTGCTTTTCTCCTTTTTGGGATATTCTCTTAAAACTATTACTTACATTCTAAATAGAGTTTCATCCAAATTGGTTGGACAAACTCTATATTATGGATTAGTAGTATACTAATTTTTTCACAACTAAATGTCTAGGGTGGTATTTTGTAAAGAGTGCAATATCTGATAAGCTTTAAGACAAGTAAGATAAATGTAATTTTGTGGGGTATCTGATATCAATTTTACTGTCCATTTAAGCAAAAGATGTTTATTCCAAGTCATTCTAGGTTTCCAAGGTCCAAGTAGGATTTCTTAGCTCTCTACTAGAATTTGATTATTAGGCACCCATTTGTTAACCTTCATAATTGCTACTTCTAGTGTTAGGGAGTTTATAGCTTTAAGTTTGGAAACAATTGTAACAAGTTTCTATAAAATTAGGTATATGTTTAGGTGTATCACCCAAATATAATTTGAGCTTAGGTTTACACGTCAATAATACAAATTTATTCTAAGTTCCTCACTCAATCAATCATTCCAGATTTTCTTGAAATAGATTTTCCAGTCATTTTTTGCGTGGTCATTATGGTAAGGAAAATCAAGTATTTAGGTAACACCTTCTTCTAAAAAAATGTTTCTCTATGTCTTAAGTTTCTAATAAACTAAATTTCATATAATTCGGTTCATTATTCTACAAGTTGTACATAAAATACTTCAGAATATTCTCACATCATGATAGTATACAATACTCAATTTCAAGCCATAATTTGAAACTCTTAGAGACATAAATAAAATTTGATTTCTTCATGAACTTTGTATCCATATGTCTCTAGTTTAATCTAAAAATAAAATCATTCCATTTGTATATCTACAGATCATGATATGGTCAAAATATATATGCCTATTCAGTGAAAACACTCCATTTAACAAATTCCAGCGCATTTCACCATTTTCATCCTAAACTTACCAATCAATCATTATCAATCCTTTCCTAATGGATTAAGGTGTCCATGAAATTTGGTGGAGAGGAAATAAGATGCGCGAGGAGTTCATGGTGCAAATTTCAAGTAAATTGGAGGTCTGAAGAAGAAGTAATGGTCAAAAGAGTGAAGGGTGTTGAAAACTGTCTAAAAGCATAGCTCCTTCACTGTCACAATCGTGTGCACGATCGAGCACTTCTTATTGAATCCTATCTATCACGATCGTGCGCTGCATGACATCTCCCTTCTATCACGATTGTGCTTGTGCACTATCATGCACTGCCTGATTTCTCCTTTCTTGCACGATCGTGGTGTGCTGCTTGATTTCTCCCTTCTTTCATGATCGTGCTTGTGCATGATCATGCAACTTCGTTGGGGTTTCCTCTGTGTCACGATCATGGATCTTACCCAGATTTTACAAAACAACATATTTTCATCACTAGTTCATCTCTTTTGCTTATTCTAACATTTCTGACTTATGTCCTCATTATTTCCTCTTCGTTCCTACTTCCATTTCAACTGAATTAATTCACACACAAATCAAAATCTATGATTGATCATAAACATAAAAAAGACAGCATATCATATACACACATTCATCATATTTTCTGCATATGTTCATCTTCATTAACACCTTCATTTCTTCTCGAATCAAGACAATACACTAGCCTTTTCTTTAACTCTAGATTCATTTTAATTAATCTCTATAACACCCAAAGAGATCCACGTAAATACACCAAGAAAACAGAATACAAGCATATCATCTTTTTATGAAATTTTTGCACTCTTTTTACATCATCATAATACCAAAAATATGACATAATCCTACTTACTATCTCATCCACGTATCATCACTCTTCAGCTCCTTTTTCACTATCATTTAATCTTAAGATATCATCACAAATTATTTTTATTAACCAACCCATTCAAAACATTAATATACTAAAAACATAACATAAACTCATTTATTTTTACACCCAAGTACAACATATATAAAACACCATTTTATGAGCATTCAACCGCTAACTATCATTATGCATGTTTCATTCTACAAATCATGAAGAACCATATGATACTTCCTTTGTAAACTCCAAACTCTTCAAAATCATGTGAACCCTAGCTTTCCATAATACATGATCATCAACAGTTAAGCTTGGTAGGGTTGGGTCTTCTTGTAGCAAATGAAGAAGAAAACAAAATGATAGTAGCAAGAAGGGTGAGAGTAAGGCTTACATTGATAGGGCAAAAAGAGAGGTTCGTAGGTAAAGAAGAAGAAGAACAAAATGAAGAGAAATTAACAAGAGGTGAGAACAAATGAACACAGTGAAAGAAAAAATGAAGATGGTCTTTCACTTGGGAGAGAGTGTCATAGGGGTGGATGCATGGTTTGGCAAGTGACATGTCCACTTCCTATGGTCTCACTTGGTTCTCTTTAATAACTAGTCTATTAGTCTCCAATTTCTACTCCAATTGTCTCCCAACTTTCTATGACACTTGTTATATTAAATCTCAATACCATTTACCAATTATTTCAACTACCATATGACACTTATTTCTACTACCATTTATCAATTATCTTGCCACTTAGCATTTTTCCTAGTCCAAAGATGCTCATAATTTCATAAATTTCCTAACTTTCACCAAAAATTCCAAATCAACAATTATTATTACCAAATCAATTTTCAAGGCATATAATCCACAATTCTCAATATAATCACATTTATAAATCAATTATACCTAGAAAAATATCAATGAATACATGTACAATCATTTAACACATGCAATAATTAATAATCACATGTGTGTGTATGTTATATTATGTATGAGCATGAAATGCACTTTTTAACTTCTCAATAATCTCTCATGTACACTATTCTAGGGTTCTAATCCTTAACATAGGATAAGGGGATGTTACATTTTTAGTGTCGATTTTGTTTATTATACAACGTTGTAGTCAGAATTCCCCATCTTTTAGCCATATATATGCTACATGGCAATTGTATATCTGTAGTGATAAGCTATTCTCTTATCCATTGTACCAAATCATGCATGATTTGAGAAATAACTTCTCTTTGACTTATAATACTCTCTGATTCCTTTCTTTTTAGATGGTAGAAATAACACTTTTGAAACAATTTCGAAGATCAGGAGATAACCATTTCATATATTTTAATCGTAACTACGCCAACCCATAATTTTAAACTAATACAGCAAAGAACATCCTAAGTTATAGTGTTACTGAATATTGATTTATAAACTTGATGAGACAAAGCATTAAAAAATAAATAGTGTATAGTTTTAGGTCATTGATTACACAACCTACAATATATAGTGATGTCATTGTTTCCCCTTTTCCCATCCATTTTTATTAATATTTGCCTCACTTCAAGCCACTGAATGAACGAAACTTTAGGGAGAATGTGCTTGTACCATATAGAATTGAACTAATTAACTCTTCAAGTTTGATTTATGAATAATTCTATATAAGATCTATTTGTAAACACTTTTAAAGCATTTTTCAATGGAGTTACTGAAGCATTCCTACTCGCATGCGAGCTATAATAAAGGAAATTATCTAAGATTAGAAATAATTATCCATAACTATATCATAACATATTAACTCTAACAATTTCCTTATTTTTGGCATTATATAGAATAAGGTTTCTGAAATTTAATAATTTAATAATTTTGTATCCTCAACTTATTTAATTGTCATACCAAAACCAAAAGGAGTTTCCATTTCCCATTTCGCGCGTAATCTCTTCACAAATTACTCCTTTAGGTTTAGGATTTACACCATTGTCTATGATAGAGTAGATTTAGAAGTGACTTTCCATAGGCTCTTTTCTTTTAAAAATTGAGTGGGTGTTCATTTCACCCATTATGCCTTTCTGTCAGTTAGAATTCTCCAATTTCTTTTTGTCATCAAAACTTTATTGATTATTCTTATGAAGGCAATGCTTATTCCTCCTTCTTCCTTTGGTTTACATACTTCTGACCATTTAAATTTAGCAATTGATATTTTTAGTGATGTCTCCTGATATAATTGATCATAATTTTACCTCATATTTGATGTGTTTTTTCTTAATATTTGACACTTGTAGTGTATATTTGGTACTTAATCCTCTCCAAGTGTGTTTACAGAGCATAATTGCCTTTGTGGACTAAAAGGAAAAGAATTCAGACGAGATCACGCTAGAAATTGAATATTTGAAGTGCAGAAAGGATGCACAACCGTGCACTTCCCTATGCTCGTGCATCTTCACGATTCTTGTAAATTTTGATTATGCATGGTCTAATGTACGACTTTGCATCTCCCTAGAACCTTAAATATAAAGGATATGTTTAATGGCAATGGCAGAAGAGAATTGTAGAGAAATGTGGGGAGGTGATTTTTAGATGTGGATTTAGTTCTCAAGAGGCAATTTTTGTCCAAAGAAGCGGAAAACATGAAGAAATCATCAACATATCCATCAGAATACAAGATCAAACCCCTGTATCGCAAGAATATTTGATAAATGACAATTAGGGAGATTTAGAATTATGAACCCATTGCTTTCAATTCATTTTTCTTTCAGTTTATATTTGATTTCATGTTCGATAATGTGTAACTAAAAGTCTAGTTAGTATTTAGGTCAGATGAACCTTATGTTTAAGACTTTTATATGATTTAATTCTTTTATTAATGCAATTGGTATGATTGCTATATTGGATGTGATTATGTGTTTTATTTATAATTTGATTTCATACGTAGAGATTGAGAAATCCTATGTGTGAATAAAATTACCATAATTAGAAGGAGTTGATTGCAAGCCTAGAGATAGGATAACATAAATCTTTCAGATTTAGGTCAAACCTAATAGAGAGACTCATAAATTGGTAATGTAATCTTATAAACTTTAACCTGAGTAATTCGGTTGGAAACCTTAGGATTAGTTGTTAGTAGGCTCAAGGTTAGTTATTAACATACCATAGGAGTCTCCACGGTCCAATATATCAACAAAATAGTTGCATGATAAAAGATCAATCTGTTAAGGGTTTAGGGAGATTCGAACCTAGATACTAATTTACGATATCGATAGTTTTCTAAGTGAATTACACTATATCTATGTTCATTATTGTTTCTTATTTTATTTTATAGCTTACTTTTATTTCCTTTAATTAGAAATCTAAAATCAATCCTTAGGCTTTATAATAGGCGAAGGAAAATTACTAGTATTCATTGCCTTCGAGAGCTATCATTTACTAGCTCACGTATTCATTGATTTTTCTCTAATTTGCAACTCTTTATCTAGTTTGATTATAAACAAAAAACGTCTTCATTTATCAAACTCCGGATAAAAGAAGCAAATGATTAGTAAATCATAGGGTAAAAATTCTTCGCTTCTTGCATTTGTTGTAAAACTTGAAGTTTCCTTCTTTCCTCCAATTCTTGCATTTGTTAAGGAAAGATTGTTAAATCAAGTAGATTTGTTCATATGATTTTAATAATTACAAAGTATTGAACAACTAATGAACTTTGATTTATGTATGATAAGTACCAAAATTACAGACAAGAGCATGATTAGGTATGATTGTATTCACTTATGAAAAAAATAACAAATTTAAGGCTTTCAATGAAAATAAAAAAGTTAATTTAACTTTTAATTATGATATAATGTTCATAATTAATAGTTTTTGAAGTAAAATTGTAGATATCTTAAGTTTAAAGTTTGAGAGCCCCAAAAACAACATTTTAGAATTGTAGAATCTTACCGAATTTTATCAAAGATAGAAATGGATTTCAGTAACATAATCTTGATGCAACAATAAGAATATTGCAAAACATGTGTAGAACAGGTTCACAAGGCATACACCACGAAGGGATTATTTAGTAAGTGGGATCAACAAGGGCTGCTTTCGTTAATATTGTTTGACAATCTTGGCTTTCTCAATTATGAATCTGCCTTCTTTGAGCATCTGTTTGGGATTATAGGCCTTCACATACATCCAGCCTAGCTCTTCGCCACAATTGCTGCAGTATGTTTTGGAGATTGTGAATAGCCCAGTAAGCAGCTGTTTGTCTTCCTTCTTTCCCAGCATTGCATTTATCACATGAGAGAACATATACGCCTGCCCCGATTTTGCCTAACAATTCACGGTATTCATCATTAGCAACAATCTTTAAGAAATTTTCCTACCACCCTAACCACTTAGAATGAATCTTGGATTAAAAGATGAGAAATGTTACGATATCCCAATTTAAAATAATTTACTATCAAAAGTACATTTATTTTATAAATTACAAAACAGGAGATATTCTAGAAATAGATCAGAATAAGGACAGCGAGCGAGCGATCTTACTAAAGCGAAATGAATCCGGCAACTAAATGGGAGGAAAAAAGAAGAAAATCAGACAAAACAAAAGAAGCATCGAAGAGTTTGGGCAGTGCGTATATAATTGAATGAAGTCGATCTATATATATATTAATCACCATAAAAGCTTTAGAAAGAAGATCGCTCCTGAAGGCCAGTGGATTCCGACAGTTCTTGCAGCTGTACAAGGGATCGCCTCCAGCATCTTCCGCCATGTATGTATGTATGTTCTAACCAAAGTCTAATGTTCGGTGAAATGATTGCGTATCATATACAACGCAATGGAGTTGTGATTGGATATAGAAAGCGTATCTGCAAAATTTTAATTGGTTAACACGTATTCGGCGGATTTGACTTATGAGACTCTCAATTTCTGCCCCCTTCATCTCACGTGTTACATGTATAATAGAGCTTGTTTTTACAGAAATTTTTTTAAGTAGATACCTACATATTATGAATAATAAAGATTTTGTTCGCCATATCAGCAAATTACGAATAGAACTAATATTTTGAATTGAACCGTTAAAGTTTTAAAAGATTGTTTATTGAATCGAAAAATTTAAAAGCTTATCTTTTCGTAACGTTTTACAAAATCATCACTAACGCATGTGAGAATCATCTAGAAGGCTCATTCTTTTACAACATTTATATGATTTAACAGTGTTTTATGGTGTCACAAAATTTTCAAATAGTTTTAACATGAAGTTTGTAATATAATGATCATATATGATCTTATAGAAAAAACAATAAATATTGAAATATAGTAAGTAATATAATATAATGATATATGGTAAGTAATACAAGATCTTAATTAGAAGTTTAACAATTCTTATAGACAAATCAATAAATAACGTTTCACGCCTATTCCATTGAAAAGGAAAAGAAATAATTACTTTTTTAGATTCCAAGTGACATGAGACTCGGTAGAAAAGGGAAAGGAGTTCCTAATGTCTAGATTAGCAAGAAGGCTCCTTGCATGTTGGAAGATATCAACTGAAACAGTCAAAGATCTTCCGTAAGTGTTGGTTTATTGACACCCTCTTTCAACAACTTCTTGGCTTTAACTAAACTTACAAAAGATACAGTAAACAATTCCCTAGATGTAGTATGGATAACCGAATTAGATGAACTGCATGTACGATGTGTTTCACTTAAGAAACAAATAGGATAGAAGTTAAATAGCTAACTCAAATGGTATAAGGTGAAAGGACGCATCCTAGAGTTCCCCTTTCAGAACCTGAGTGCAGCCTTTCTGACTACTCCATGATAGCCTTTCAATAAATATCTAACTCAAACGAAGGGTTCCAGCAAAGCTAAGTCGTTCAACTGTTAAAAACCTTTTATACTTTAAAAATTAAAAGTGCGGAAAATAGTGAGAAATTTTTTTTATATAAAAATCCAGCAATATAACAACTACTTTTCTAAGATTCCCAAATTTCAAAAACATGTATAGCATAATTTAAAACACTTATAGTATTTCATATTGACGGTAGCGCGTCGTAACGCTACGTAAAACCATACCTATAACTACAGTAGTGGTGAGTCTAGGTCGATCCCACAGAGAGTGTTCGACTAGCTTTTCTTATGAAAATAGTTGGTGTTTAGATTAGAGGGTTTGTTTGGTTTCCAAATAAGAAAATAAGACAAAACTAAACTAATAAAAACATGCAAAAAAACATGCAGAAAAGACGAAAGTGATGAATTCATTAGGAATCCGGTTCTTTGGTTCAATCTCAACTTATACCTAATTAAACATATTTCATTGATTTATTGTTCTTTTACCTCTTCTTGAACTATTGGTCGTAGATTAACAACAAGCTTTGTTAACCCCGATTTTTCCTTAGGTAGAATTTAATTAAGAGACGCTCGTTACCGAATAACCTAGGATACGATATCTAGATTTAACTAGACAACTGCATTACGAATTAGAAAAACAGACCAATCTAGGCAACAACCATATATGCTCGAGTTATTTAACCTAGGTTATATTATCCCTGATGATTACGAATGATTAGTCACTACAAATGAATCTCAAATATAATAATTACGGATTATATTGAAATTCTAGCTATAGGTTCACACACAAACAATCAAACGATAACGAGAATACGATCATTCATACATAAAACCCAAATCCATACTTAAAGGATAACACAATCAATTCCTAAAGAAAGAAAGAAACAAAAAATACAAAGAAGAATTGCTTAACCGGGTCATCAGTGTAAATGTCACCTATGAACTAGCGTCAGGATGTCTACCCCTCCATGGTCTCTCCATATGTGAGAGCTTCATCGCTCTCTCTTCTGTTTCTCGAGAGCTCCTCTGTTGATTCTGATAGGATTGAATTTTTATATATTTTTCTATGCATTTACTTGTGATTTCAATCCTATTTTTATAGATAAGATGCTCAATTTGTGTTCAATTTGTGTTGACTGTTAAATTGGACACATTGACATATTTTTGAGACTAAAAAGACAAAATTTTCTAAAACAAATTGGAGCACAATTATTTATTTAGTTAGAGGGAAATTAAAAAAATTCAAATTAAGTAAAATTGTGCCATGCGTATAATGCATGCGTTTGTAAACGCAGCCTTGAGCTGTGCGTTTAAAAGGAGAGTGTATAGTCGGCATGAGGGAAACGTTGGTCTCGTGAGAGAGGAGTGAGCAAAGGCTTTTTAATTGTAAAATCACTTTAGGGACCATTGGAATAGCGCCGACGCTGGAGGTTTATTTATTGGCTTAGAGGAGAACTTGGCATGGCAGAGAGGAGAGAAGGGTTTTAGTAAGGTTTGAAGTTGAAAAGTCAAGAGGCCCTTAGGAAAGAGTGCCCGAGGTGTTGTGCTTTTGATGGTCTTATAGGAACAGTACACAGAGGGTCTTGGGTGGTTTTAATATTATTTTCCTAGGGAGATAGACAGTGTCGGCGCAAGTAGGAGGTCTTAAAGTGATTTTTTAAATCATTTTGTCATATATATATAGGAGGTCAGCGAATGAAGAGAACGCATGAGATGGATTTGGTGTTGAGTTTTTAATTGTCTTGTAACTTGTAGCTACAGTGTCGGCAGGAGACTAAAGGAATAACCAAAGCAGTAGACGCTGGAGTATATCTTGGCCGAGACTTACACAGGAACCAAGGGAGGTCAAGCACAGTAACAAGCTAGAGGTTGGCGTAGAAACAGATGGTAAGAGAATAACTCAAGCGAGGCATAAAAGAACTTAAAGCAAGAGCAGCACAGTGAGTCGCCGAACCGAACAAAACATTTCGTGCAATTTTTTTGTGTGTCTTATGGTGAACAGCAAAATGACCCACTCTTGGAGCATACAAATGAAGATGATCGGCTAATTTTTCGGCACCGGTTTGATGGAGATTTCGACGTCAAATCACGGTTAAGCTAATTTTGTCATTTTAAAGTTGTGATTTATTTTTGGATTGTTATGTTGTTGATATTGATTTTGATGGTTTGGAATTAATGATCTTGATACGTTATTTTGATCGTTTTATTTCGAACCTATTGCTAAAATATTAATTGTAATCCGTAATTGTTACTTTTAATATTTGTGAGTAGCATCTAACGATCGTTAATCGTTAGGAACAACATAACTTAGGTTAGATAACCCGAACGTGTGAGGTTACTGCCTATATTGATTGTTTTCCTTTTCATAATGCGACTGCCAAATTAAATCTAGAGATCGTATCCTAGGTTATTCGGTAGTTAGATTTAATCAATGATCGTATCTTGGTTAAATACAACCTAAGGGAAAACCGAGATTTTTAGAGCGTTCTATTAGTCTCAGATCAATAGTCCGAAAAGAATCGTAAAGACTTTAGAATGACGAAATATGCTTGATTGTGCTTAGGCCGAGATTGACCCTAGAACCGGACCTTACTCATATTCGACACTTTTCTCATTTTTGATTAATTGTTTTAATTTGTTTTCGATAGTTTAATTTTACTTCAATTTTCTAAATTGTTTTAAAACCAAAAACCCCCTTTTTTATTTTCCTTGCATCAATTAATTTCTTTCCGAAAATTAACCGAACATTCCCTGTGGATTCGATCCCGACTTACCACAACTACAAATTTTATTGTGCAGAGTCAGGTAGATTTTGCAGTGCACTCGACACGCGCTGTCATCTTATGTTTCTAAAGACACCAAAAACGCTCAATTTGGTTTAGTAATTTGAAAGTTATAGCCCCAAACACTTTTGGACTGTTACTAAACCGAGACTGTACACTATACCCAATTTCACTCCAGCAATTGAAAATCTTAGGGACTGAATTGAAATTCGATTCCTTAAGATAATTTGTAGCTCCATGTCTCTAGTTTAATTAGGGACAAGAATCAACTCATTTTTGATCTCTACATATCGAGATATCGCCAAAATATTGAAGCATGTTCAGAAAAAATATCCAACTCATACTCTTTTAACCGATCCTCTCACTTTGATTCCATCAAACTTTTTCAGATTAATATAAAAACTTATAAATTTTTATGGAGAGGTAGAGAAATGTCTTAAGAATCCAACGCTTCAAAAATCAGGTCAATCGGAGGTCAGACAAAAAAGTTATAGCCAAAGGAGTGGAGAGATTAAAGACACGTGATGACCTATAGTCGACTGGTATCAAATTAGTCGACTAATATAAGTAAGAGTTGGGGGAAACATGACAATAGTTGACTGGTCAAAGACTATTAGTCGACTAATATAAATAAGAGTTGGGGGAAACATGACAATAGTCGACTGGTCGAAGGGTATTAGTCGACTAAGCCTATAATAATCGACGAGAAACTCTTGGTCTTTCTTCTTCCGACATGCTAACTTCCACAATTGATAACTTCCAGACCCGATATCAAAAAAATGTCATTCTTGATAGCATTAGAAAGCTAGAAAGACAAGCTACAACTTTCATTAAGACAATTTTATCAAAATCTCTCTAGATCAACCCAACAAAATCACAGAAGTTTTAGATCGAAAAATCTAACTCTCCACTATTCATTCTCAGAAAATTTTTAGACTTCCACTTTCCAAAATCCAACACTTCTATTTTTATTCTAGTCTTTCTACTCCATTTCAATCAACTCATTCACC
>JANKOD010000006.1:14173762-14186292 GCA_026284645.1 Erythroxylum acuminatum | reverse complement strand
GTTACACGACTTACAAGTCGGCTTACCTGGAATGGAAGTCGACTTATGCAACTGTGCACGTACAAGTCGACTTATACCATTGTACAAGTCGAGTTATACGCCTCTCGCACGTGTAAGTCGACTTATCCGACTGTATAAGTCGAGTTACACAAATCCACATCGCACAGTGATATTGTTCATTAGTGTTGAGGTTGGAAGCAGGAGTGGTCTTAAAGGCCCAAGAAGATAAGATAGGAAACGGACCGTGAATCATAGGCCAAAAAGCCTTATTGGTTCTCTTTCACGAGCGAAGAATAAGGAGCCTATTATTGTGAATGAAGGAGAAGCTAGCCCACTCTCTGGCCCCATTAGACATCCCACTAGGTATAATGCTTGCGTCACCTAGCAGACTTTACCTCCAGAACCTAATCTAGTTCAAAATGTTGCTACACAATTTCGCCAGGCCTTCCAAAGGTCATCTCCACCACCAAATTCCACTGCAATTCTTCATAATGGCTCGAGTAGTGATCGAGTTTTTGTTGTATAAAGTAACAGACGTCTCGACCCTGGACAACAAAAATTACAAGTTACTGAGATAAAATCTTCCTCTGAGTCTATGGTCCCCATGTAGAATGATACATCTGAGTTTTGTCCCACTAATGCAAGTGTGGATGTTGATATGGTGCCAAGAAGTTTTGCTAGATAGTTGATTGTTGTTTCTCTTCATGATATTTTTTTAATGTTCAATAGCTTAACATTTTATCTTGGAACTGTCGGGGAGTTGCTCATTCAGGTTTTGCTGCTTGTGTGAAAGAACTAAAGAGAACTAGTAATGTAAACTTGTTAATCATTATGGAACCCCATATTTTAGGAGGGAGGGCCGACATGATTTCTCAGTCTCTTGGTTTTGAGAATATTACCAAGGTCGAGGCTCCTGGATTCTCTAGGGGAATTTGGTGCTTGTGGAATTCTTCTAATATTCAGCTTAAGGTTCTGGCTACCCACAAACAATTCTTTCACTTCCTTGTATGTAATGCTCGCTAGCAGGTGTGGTTCTTGATAGCAGTGTATGCTAGCCCTCAGGCACCAAGGCGTATCTATTTTTTGAGGGAGATGACTCGTCTTAGTAATATTATCACTCTCCCGTGGGTTCTCATCGGCGATTTTAATGATTATGCATCACCTAATGAGAAGCGAGGTAGGAGTTTTTCTTTGAGCAGACCAGCATGTTTCAGGAAAAATTGGGGTGACTGTAACCTTATGGATCTTGGCTTTAAAGGTTCGCCTTTTACCTATCGCAAGTGTAGTAATGGTGCTTTTTCAACTTTTGTGTGCCTTGACAGGGCTCTTTCCAATGATACTTGGAGATTTATGTTCCTGGAAGCTTTGGTGCATCACTTACCTCGCACCCAATTTGACCATAATCCAATTATTTTGAAGTTGTATGGTTTTATTCCTCCTGTGAGTTCTCGGCCCTTCCATTTTCAGGATGCTTGGACTCTTCATAAGGATTTTTTCTCTGTCCTTCAAGATGCTTGGAACTAGAATCATTCTTCGCTCAATGAGGCACTTGGTAATGTCAAAAAAGCTACTCTAAAGTTTAATAGGGAGACTTTTGGGAATATTTTCCAACAAAATAGGCGAATCCTATCAAGAGTTGAGGGAGTTCAGAATATCTTAGCGTTTAACCAAACAAATGAGCTCATCTCTTTGGAGCATAATCTTATTTTTGATTATAATGATATTATCAGGCAGGAGGAGATTTTTTGGTATCAAAAGTCTTGGGTTCAATGGCTGCAGTTTGGGGATCGAAACACGAGCTTCTTTCATGCCATGACTATCTCTCGTCAGAAAAGAAACTAGATTAAGCGCCTTCAAGTTTCCGATGGGTCCTAGATTACAAAGGAGACGACCCTTAAAGATGAGGTATTGACTTTTTTTCAAGAGTTATTTTGCTCTACTGATGATATTTCTTTGCCTTCCCCCCATATTCCTAATCATCCTGAGATATCTGGGGAGGATGGCTTTGCTTTTTTGAAACCTATTACTAAAGAAGAGGTTTTTGCTGTTGTTCAATCTATGAAGCCTTATAAAGTTCCCGGACCTGATGGTTTTCAGCTAGTTTTCTATAAAAAAGTATTGGCACCTTGTTGAAGATTGTGTTTTCAATATGGTGCGAGATGCCTTTTCCACTAGTGTTTGTCCAGATAATCTTACTGATACTATAGTGGTCTTGATTCCGAAGGAGAGACGCCCTATTTCTATGACCCACTTTCACCCCATTAGCTTATGTAATGTAAGCTATAAGATCCTTACGAAGGTCCTTGTTCAACAAATCTGGCCTCTTCTAGATAATCTTATTCTTCCTATATAAGGGGCTTTTATTCCAGGAAGAACTTCTTTGGAACATATTGTCCTGGTAAAGGAGGTAGTTCATACTATCCGAAAATCTAAGAAGAGGGAGGGTTATCTAGCTATGAAGATTGACTTGGCTAAAGCTTATGATAGAGTGGATTAGAGATTCTTGAATAAGATGATAGTGGATTTTGGTTTTCCTTCAATTATTGTCTCTCTTATTATGTCGTGTGTTACTAGTTCACGACTCTCTATCCTTTGGAATGGTTCCTGCCTCCCATCTTTTGAGCCTACATGCAGCTTACGACAAGGAGACCCTCTCTCACCTTACTTGTTTGTTTTTTGTATGGAGAAGCTTTCCATGCTCATTCTAGTCGAGTTAACTCCAAGCTTTGGAAACCTATCAAGGTTTTAGGTAATGGTCCTCCCATTTCTCACCTCTTGTTTGCAGATGATGTTCTCCTGTTTTCCTAAGCTTCTATTAGAGGGTGTCAGACCATGTTGAACACCTTAAAGCAGTTTTGTGCTTGCTCGGGTATGAAAATTAATGAGCAGATGTCTAAAACTTTTATTTCCCCTCATGCTCCCCGTCGTCACAAGGAAGCTTTGAGGCACTAGTTTAACTTACGCTTTACAGTGGATTTGGGAAACTATCTAGGCTTTCCTCTTAATGGCAATAACAAGAAAAGTGATTTCACGACTGTTTTAGATAAGAGTCAAGCTCAACTACAAGGCTGGAAGGCAAAATTTCTCAATAAAGTTGGGCAGTTAGCGCTGGTGTAGTCTACCTTATCTACTATCCCTTTATATACCATGCAAACTTGTTGGTTTCCTACTAGTGTTTGTGATACTATCAAGAAGTTTTGTTGTAATTTTATGTGGAAATCTAAGGATGAGAAAGGCATTCATTTGTTGAATTGGGAGTTAGTTTGCTGATTTCTTGGCAAAACAGGGTTCTCCTTCTTTGCATCGGTGACTTGTGTGGGAGAGTCCTGTTTCAGGGATTCACCAACTTTTGCAAAATGATGCTTGTTTTGTTTCTTTTCTGAGGCCTTAGGCCTTTTGTTTTTTTTTTTCTGTTTCCAATTCACCAAAAAAAAATTGTGGTGTTAGTCTTACTGCCCACTCAACGGATCTTACATATTTGAGGCCTATATTTGAAACGACAAGTCCAATCAATCCTAATTAGCTATCAGCCAAGCTGCCTTGTAGAGGTTGTATTCAATTGTATCAAGGAGAGATAGAGTCCAACTATATCTCAAAGAAAGATTGTCAGGAAACTGGAGAAGGCCCAAGATGAATTCACATTATCATAATCACTAAACATAAGTAATGATCTTCTTACATACTTAGACACCCTTTAGTTTTAGTGAATTGAGTGTTGGATTGTACCTATAAATAGTTATTTTTGCAAGCTTATTACGTTGAGATCAGACAAACAAGTCTACCACAAATTCAATATGCAAGAAGAAAAATGTAAAGGCATAATTGGGATTGGAGGGCCAATGATATGAATTAAATAAAAGTTTATGATTGCGAATAACAATGTTATCTCCAAGCCATTAGCCATGCGAGCGAGGCATAAACTTACAGCTTACAGTGTATTCCTCTGACTAAAAAAAGTGTTATACAACTTTTTTGGTTTTCTTTCTCGAAAAGGAGAAAAAAAAGACACAACACTTGTAGTTGGGACAATAAGCTGTGTTGGGGTTTCAAACTTCTGCTACCAAACTTCTCTTACCCTTGGAATCAATTACTTCTCTTCTTCTTCTTCTTTTACCTTCTCTCTGTTGTTAATTTATGGCCGACGCTTATTGGCGTTACGCCGAATCACGACAGCCTCCACTACCGCAGTCCGTCGTTGGAAAACGCCCTCGCTCCGATTATGGTATTATTTTTTTATTTTCTTTTTTTTGGCTTCAATTAAAAATATTTCTTCTTTCTCATTTTTGCCTACACATACATGTTCTGGAAAGTTGCAGACTTAGGGCTTCCTTTTTCTCAAATTATTGAATTTGTCGAATTGCGTCGTGTTATCTCTTCCCTGTTCAATTTCTGTCATCTTTTCACCCTCTATGAGCGTTATGCCTCGCTATATATGGGTCAGAATTTGCGTTGAAGGGCATGTATTGGTATTGATGAAGATGAGTTGAATATTTTTTATGCGCGGAAAAGTAAGCGAATTCGATTATCTTCTTAAACCAGTTGGCGTAAAATGTTAACTTTTGAATTGTATTTATTCATGTACTTGAATCATCAAGAGTTCAAATATTTTAATCACAAGGGACTGCAAGAATCTAAAGCTTTACTTTCTGTTGCTGTGCAGTCAGATTGCCTTGGCCATGTTCTTCCGCTAAGTTTTGTGTTAGATGGATGACTTGCTCAAAAACTTGATCACAATGTGGAAAAGATATGAAATTTCTTAAATGGAATCATGAAAACGCAATTTATTTGGCGCTGTTTTTTCTTTTGTACTTAGAGTTGACTAGTGATTTAACAGTTTTCGGTACTTGTAATATGCAAACTTTTACATGCATACTGCTGAAAATTGTTTCTCAAATGCCTCAGTGCAAGTTATATTGGTTGTTATATACACTTGATTTTATATCCAAGGGAATAGCAGTCTGGATTAGCCAACTATTATATTATTCCGTAAGTTCTTTTATGCAGTTGAACTTGAATCTTTTGATGTACTGTGTTACGTTGTAGCATTGGAAATATGTTCCTCATCATAATGGTTTATTTTTCTTGGATCTTATAGACTTATCCAGCACCAATGATCTATCTAATTACTACCCCCATGATGATGATAGAGTAATTCTTCGTGCTAATAGAGATTCAGATTCAATAGGAGCATCCTATGATCGTTACTTGCGCAGTGCGGTACTTAATTTATATCAGTGTATTTAATCTTTGTTCCAAAATTTTCACTTGTGATACTAGTAGAACTTAAGTATCAATTGAATGCTGCAGACTATTCCATCTTATACTGTGGGACAGTCTACAAGGCCTGCAACCGGAGTACACAGCCGTCCTGTTGATGATTCCCGTCTCATGGGTATTGGGAGCATGGACCCAGGTCCTACTGTTAAAGACAGGATGTTGGGGTTGGGAAGTGGAAGGTCTGAGGTTTCTCTTCCTCCTGATGCCACAAGTACCCTCTTTGTGGAGGGTTTGCCTCCAGATTGCACTCGGCGGGAAGTTTCTCGTATCCTTACATTAGCGGTCGATTAATCCCAGCATTTCTTGAATTCGATTTTTCTATTTTATTTCTTCACTTGATTACAGATATCTTTCGCCCATTTGTTGGCTACAAAGAAGTTAGACTAGTTAGTAAGGAATCAAGACGAGTAAGTTGTTTTGTTGCGTTCATTTAGTACCATTTTTTATTCTCAAATAATTTCAACCAACCATATTTTATTCTTTTGATACTCACAAATTGACTTGCTGTTGAGCTGTGCAGCCTGGGGGAGATCCATTGATCTTATGTTTTGTTGACTTTTTAAGTCCAGCTCATGCTGCTACAGCCAAGGATGCCTTGCAAGGTAAGTTTTTGCATGCATTGAATTTACATGCCTTCTTTAAGAAATCTTCAACTTTTGCCTATATCAAGACTATTTGTCATCTCATCTTATTTATGGGTGATGGACCCTGCACTTCAATGTTCGGGTGTATCCCACATTTCAGTGTTCATATGCATTAGGTGAGGAAGAGCAATTGGTTTAGATAAGCTTGTTGACGCTGCGCTGGCTATGAGATGTCTTAATAAATAAAGCACAAAAAGATAAATATTCAAGGATTAAAATAAGCAGAGGAAAACGTGTTCAAAACTGTTCCCACTCGTTATTATTCGGTTGATTGATCTAGTTGCATTTTAACTACCTTGATTGCAGGTATGCATATACTGTTTTTGCTGCTTCATTTGGTCTTACTAGATCTTAAATTGCACTGTTCCTTGCATTGTCTAAACATTTTGATATTTATCTGTTTCCTGCTGGGTTTTGTTTTGATCTGAGGAACCAATGATACTATATCACTGCTAAGATTTTTAGTCTCACCTTTTATGTGCCTCATCTGTCTTCTAAGGTTCTCCATAGCTAATATTTGGAAATAGTATGTTTACTATATGCATTTGGTGGCAGCAATCCCTATCTGGCTAGGCTAACCCATGAGGCTTGCTACTCTCTTGATCTAGACCTCCTTTACAGTACATTTTAGATTTTGGTAAAAGGAGTACTGGACCTTCATTTCTCCAATCGTTTTAATGGATAACACTTTCTCTGGTGTATTTTGAGTTTATGTTCTTGAGGTTAACGATTTCGCCGTCCTTTGTGATCTATCTTCTGATTCCATAATCAGACGTTTAAAAGCGTGGTCAGTTGTGCAGCGTAAAATCGTCGCGCTCAATTTTGCAGGTTATAATTTTGATGAGCATGACCGCGATTCTGTCCATTTAAGACTGCAATTTGCTCGCTATCCTGGTGCAAGGTCAGGTGGCGGGCATCGTGGGAAGCGTTGATTAATGCAAACTTCACAGGTGGTGATGCCTTCTTCATTATACGCTTGACCTTTTTTATTCTCTGCCATCAGGTTCCATTTAAGAAAACTTTACTGTAGAACGATGGAATCAACCTAAATCGTTGAACGGCCATTCTCTGTAGGATTCCTGCGAACTGGAGTGGTTATGATAATAAGGGACAATACAACAGCTTTGCGGTGTCAACGATTATGCAAATGTTGAAGTTTGTGAGACCCTTAGGATGAAACCGAAAACCATGGGAAATCTGGATTATTCATAATCTCAGGGCAGTTTATAAAATCTAGGAGATAAAGTTTTACTGTTAAGCGCATGTTATTTGCGATTATTTATCTTAACTTCAAGTGAAGTACTAGTTTAGCATGGACAAGAGTTTGTATGTTTGTCTTTATGCATTGCGTTTAGGAGTCATCGCACTTACATGCAAGCAGTAGCTTGCAATCATCAAGTGCAGGTGTAAATGCCTTCACAGCCATGTTCAGCCCATATCAGAAAAACGTAAAAGAAAAATAACTGTTTTTCATGAAACAACATGTTGCCATGTTCCATTTGTTGGCTTTGTTTTAATCTTCCGACATTATAATCGTTAAAATTTCGTATTTATCAAGAATATCCTGAGATCCTTGGACAAGAAATTGATTTCAGGCACCCATAAGTTGGTGAATTCCTTTGGGCATGTGATCCCGAGTCCTGGAAACATAAATCATACGTTTGGACCACTATGGTGTTATTTTTTAAACTTAGCTAGTTCAGTATTAGATGCAAATTAGGTAGGTTGAGTAATATTATATAGTTAAGAAACAGATCTAACAATAACCTAAAGTAATGTATAGAAGCTAGAAGGCTAGAACAATTATGTTATAGTGCAATGGATAGTATGACAATCTTTGAAGACTCGAATAGTTCTCTTGCCATTTGCATGTTGATAATGAATTTTCTTATGTTTTGTTATTTTGATTGAGCTTGCCTCTTGACTGGCTCAGATATTACATCTACATGTTACATATGGTAAAGATTGATCTTCTGAGATACTTCTCTAATATTTATGCTCTTGAAGACTACAAATAGAAGTATTTTGGATCATATCAGTTCAACAATTTTAGTTGTCGCACATTGTAATCGAAAGAGAGGAAGGAAAAAAAAAAGATACACAGATCAGTTATTCCTGACTGTGAGTTCTACTCTGCCCACCTGGGTGCTCGGTGGTGCAGCTAAAATATTACAGGAGCATCATAGGCGTGAACTCTTTTGCAACGATTGGTTGCCTAAAGATGTATATACCAACCCTAAAGATCTGGCAATTTCTGGTCATGAGAGCTTAATGTATGAACTGAATTTTAGCATTTGATTGATACAATGGGGCATGTGTGAAGAGGAAGCTTGTTTTGTGTCCTTTCATTTGGGTTTTTTTGTTTTCTACAATGACAAATGTGGCTGAGGAAGTTATCGTACATGGAGGTGTGATGCCTTGGGAATAGGTCTGTTTTGGATAATTATTTGGGATTAACAAGGCAACCATTTTATTGGTGAACGTAATTTATTTATGTTTAGGATATTTTAAGTTAAACACTATCCAGTTGCAATAGTAAAATTAAGATGTTTTATAACTATTTCTGAGCGAGAGAGTACTTCCTGATACAAAGTAGGGAGTGATGGGCTAGACCTAAATGGTATCGTGCACAAGGGATTTAATTATGTTTTAAACTTGGTACACCTACAATTTCAAAGGTTGAAAGCGAGAGAAAGTAAGTGCTCAGATTCTATTGCTGCTTTTATTTTGTTGTAAATTATTCTAACATACGAATCAAAACTATTGTTTGGGATACTTAGTGACAGACAGGGTGCTGTTTGTCGTCAAGTAATTTTGTTTGTTTGATTTAAACTTTGAGCGCCATTAGGCATTGGAATAAGAGAAAAGTTTGAACCAGCACAGAAACCCTTTCCTGAAAAGACAGAATACTATGATGATATTAAAGAAAAGACAGATGTCATATAGAGAGAGGCAGATTGAACTGAAGGTATCTCTTGTCTGTTTCGATTTTGTTTTCTTTCCCCAGTTGATGGAAATTTGTCTGCATATTTCAAAACCCAATTTGCGGTTTGATGCATTTTTTCATGTCCTAAACAATTGATGTTTTTCAGAAATAATTGCTCTCATAAATCAACTGCATGTAGACCTTGTGGTCGTATATCTGCCCTTTTTTTTTAATTAAAGTTCAAAATTTTTGTTTCTGGAATGTGAAAACTTCACCAACCTTACAAGTTGCCGTACGACTTCTTCGTTGTACATGAATTTAGTATTCGTTATACATCTTTGCAATTTATGTTATTTTAATTGACATTTACTGTTATTGGGGTTAGACATCCAAGATTTGGAAAAATTACTAGTTGCAGCCTACCTGAGCTCTATCGACCCCAATGTTTTGTAGTTCTATGTTCAAGCTACAAAGAATGAGATAAGACAATGCTAAATAAACGTCTGAAAGTTGAAAGTTGGTGAAGAGGATGCAGGACGTATGTGAAACGTTCTCCGATTATACTTGAATTTTTGTACTGCGAAATGATCTGTCACGTTTGTAGTTTCGGTGCTAACTGATACATTATGTCACATGCTACATTTGATGCTGATTCCATATGGTTTGCTTCATGGCAGCCGTCAGCGAATTAAACTGGTTAATGCATGCTGCTCGTGTCTTCCTCGTGTTTGTGAAAGATAACCTTTTTCTTTCTTGATTTGTATGTTTCTTTGTTGAATATTCCTAATTCATCAGATGTGCCTCACCTCAAACAATTAGTTTTTGGTACAAAATAATAAGAAATGCAATGACATGATGGTTACATCGTACAATTGATTCTTTTATTTGGTTGCCAGTTAAAATTATGTTGTCATATAATTTCCATCAAACACATTCATTTAAAGAATTTAATTTGGATTATGTCATTGATTTAAATTATATATAGGTTAAATATCTGATTTTTCATTTATTTATTATTGTACTTGGAAAGGGTCATCGCCGTTAGGATGGAGCTTTGGTCTCTGGGATGTAGGAAATCTTCCTTTGCTCGTAAGAACCCAGACCCAATTGTCAGGCTAAAAAAATGACCTCTTTCATTCCCTTGTTGACGTTTTGTACACAGTGCTCAATTATGCACTCTATGGTTTCACACACTTTGGCATGCAACTTTTGGACAAATTCAGCTTTCTTGGCTCCATCTACATTTAAGAACTCAAAAACAGGTAATGGAGACAAGTCTAAAGGGGTTAGTGGATTGAAACATAAACAACTTCGAACGGAGAATAGTTGGTAGTAGTGTGAATTGTACGATTATAAGTGAATTCAATTATAGGTAAACAAGACTCCCAACTTTTCAAATTCTGTTTGATTATGGCACGCAATAAGATACCAAATGTACTATTTATGACTTCAGTTTGACCATCAGTTTGAGGATGAGCAATAGTAGAAAACAACAATTTAGTTCCTAGTTTTCTCCAAAGAGTTTTCCAAAATTAGCTTAAGATTTTTACATCTCTATCAGACACAACGCTTCGAGGAATATCATGCAACCTAACAATTTCTCGAAAAAATAAATTAGCCACATGCAAAAGCATTATCAATTGTCCTACCAGCAATGAAATGTGCCATTTTGGATAAATGATCAACTATAACAAATATAGAATCATTCCCTCATTGAGATCTTGGTAATCCCAGCACAAATCTGTAGAAATACCAACCCAAGGGAATGAGGGAATAGGAAGTGGTGTGTATAGTCTATGTGGTTTAGATGTTGATTTAGTCATTTCGCACTCAATACACTTTTCATAAATTCTTTCAACATCTTTTTTCATAGTAGGCCAATGAAAATGTTCTTGCAACACATCAAGTGTTTTAAGAATACGAAAATGACCCATAAGACCACCATTATGAGCTTCACGTACTAACAATTCACATATGAAGCAATTAGGCACACAAAATTTGTCCCCTTTATACGAAAACCCATTATGTCTATTATTGGGCTCCGTTTTCGAAGCCCAACAATCGATCCGGAGTCAAAAAGCGCGAGCGGGTTTCTTTGTAGGGTTATTTCGACTAACCCTCACTTGCTTTGAATCAATCTTTTCAAATTCAAAAACAAATGTTACCAATTTTTGTGGAGAGGTAGCAAAACGTGTTAGGAGTCCAACACTTCAAGAATCACTTCATTTGGAGGTCGGATGAAGAAGTTATGGCCAAAAGAATCCAACATGTTTATGTTCTTACTCACATTGTACATGTCTTGGTGCGATTGCCATAACTTTTTCTACAGATGTTGGATTGATTTCATTTTGGGACGGTTCGAAATAGGACTTCGAGATCTACAACTTTCATGAAGAACTCAAAGCGAGATTCGGTCTCTAAAAGGGTCAAAAATAGAACAGAAGAAGAAAGCAAAAAGGTCAAACTAAGATGTAGAAAAAGTCAAACTAAGATGAAGATGGCGTCATACTAAGGCGAAGAACTAAGACGAAACTGACGTCATACTAAGACGAAGATGACATCATACTAAGACAAAAAACTAAGATGAAAAATTAAGACGAAGCTGACGTCATACTAAGACGAAGCTGACGTCATACTAAGACGAAGAACTAAGACGAAGTTGACGTCATACTAAGACAAAGATGACGTCATACTAAAACGAAAAACTAAGACGAAGCTAACGTCATACTGAGATGAAAAACTAAGACGAAGCTGACGTCATACTAAGACGAAGATGACGTCATACTAAAACGAAAAACTAAGACGAAAAATTAAGACGAAGCTGATGTCATACTAAGACGAAGATGGCGTCATACTAAGACTGAAACAATCAAAAGGGCATAACTCTCACTACAGATATCAGATTAAGGCCATTCTTAGACCGTTTTAAAGAAGACTTCTAGACCTACAAGTCCCATGAAGACCTCAAAAACAACTTTTGCCTCTATAAGGGTTAAAATTTCCAAACAATGTAGCTGTCCCGAAAGTTCACCCTATGCAACAACACAAACTTCAAATGATCATAACTTTCCACTGCGGTATCCAAAACTTACAAACTTTATACCGTTAGAAAGCGGGAAAGATCCTCTACAACTTTCAAATAGGCAATTTTTACCAATTCTACCAAGATCATTCAGGATTTTTCCCTCGAAGCTTAAGCATTGATTTCACCCCTAAACAGACCTGAAGTATGAAATGCAATATAAAACTTGAAAAATCATAAACAAAAGTAATAATATTTCATTTACAAAATCAAACACAATTTGAGATTAACTTTAATAACAATCAACATGCTCATCAGTAGCTTGATACAAATAATACAAATACAGATGAATGCTCCATGTTGGATGTGTTTATAACGCTAGCCTAGTGTTACTAACTTAATCCGAAAGACGCCTAGCTAGCTTGGAGTATCCAAACGCCTTGCAATGGTTACTTATCTTCTTGATCCGCACCTGAGGAGGGAATAATAGAGGTGAGCTACACAGCTCAGCGGCTAATATATATATAACCATCGGTAATTAGCACAAATTCAAACATATGTATGTATATATATACATATATCCAGCACAATCATCACATTTGTCTCAATTCACAAACTGTCGAACCCCGGCCCCGAGGCCCGACTGCCCCGGGAGGCGAGC
>JANKOD010000006.1:14039007-14055562 GCA_026284645.1 Erythroxylum acuminatum | reverse complement strand
TCGGGAATGTCCCGGCAACAAAAATTTTTGTTTTCCGCACCGCGAGTATGTGATACTTGCACCGGGATTTTCCTACACAATTTACATCAAGATACGATATGTCTCAACATATGGAGTACAACTAAAAAACAAACCGAACATTTCCAAAACAAAACATATTCTTCTTAGCCACTACTGTTGTCTTTGTCCCAGTCCTTAAGCCTTCTTATCAGAACTTACACGGAGGCAAAACCACTGTGCTAAGCATATAGCTTAGTGGGGAATAACTAACCAAGATATAAACTAGCGACTGTTTCTAACGGTCATCTAGCATTCACATGCACATAATCAAATCATATCACAAGCAATCTTTAATTGTTCATATTAAAGAGCAATCCAATTATGTGTCTTAGAACAAAATATGATTCATCAATATAGAACTTTCTTGCATCAAAACAAAGCTCATAAATATCAGAACATAATATACATGTATCATCACTAATTATCAAAATAGGATATAACTCTTTTAGATCAGAATATGACTTGTATCATATCAAAATATGTTTTGTATCAAATCAAAGCTTATCTTGTATAAGATCAGAACTTGTTTATAACAAAACTGAATATGTATCATAATACAAAATAAGTTAGCCTGCTAATCATTTTTATAGAAGTGGGTAATAGGACCAGAACAGAAGATACCATGACTGGTATAACAGAACATAAGAGACTTATGTCTCAAAATCAGTGGACACCGTAATGTTAATAATCAAAGCACACCTTAGTGTCAAGTTATAGGAGCATTTGCAGACCCTTCTAGGCATGCCTATTTACCCACGACTAGGACTTGACAATTTTTAAAACAAACATGTCACATTTCAGAATTCTCATGTAAAAGATATATTACCAAACATATGACTCTATTCCACTTTACTCAACTTGAACATACTCATTCACATTTGCTCAAACTCAACATACCTTATAAACATAAACATTTGCAATGATACACCAAAGGATACATTAAGTAATTACACTTTCCATTTACTCACCTAAGTTCCCAATTAACAAACAATCAAAACTAACATATCACTTATATCATTTAAATCACATTTGTGTTCATAAGTATAATTTATTTCTTTAATAACTTATAAGTTCCCAATTAGATACTTGTTATCAAATAACACCTTCCATAAGTTATTACCTCAGTTGAAAATCCAAAACCTATTCAACCTTTAACCAAATAATCTAATCTCAAACTAGGTTCATTACAAACCCTAACTAACTTCAATTATACAAATGTACGGTATATTATCCTACTATGGTTCAACAATTACATAAAACAAAGATTACCATGTTAAGGCCTTGCCCATGATCGTGGGGTACATTCCTGCAATCGTGGGGTACATTCTCGTGATCGTGACAGAAGCTAATGCATCTACCCATCGTGGCTTGACTATTTTCTTGCAAATTCCATATTCAAACATTCCCTAATTCATGCTTCAAGTATACCTCAATTACATGCCAACTCCTCATTAATTTCATATCCAATTTCAACTCAGAATCACTCATTTGGCAACTCACAAGCCATTGTCTTTCATGCAACAAAGCCTATCGAAAAATCCATCAAACAAGCATCATGTTCTAGACCTTATTATATCATCAATTCCACACATATTCCATTCCAATTTAAGTAACATAAATTCATATTACAACATGCCATCAAGTTTAGAATTCCCTTACCTAATTAACTTCAAGTTGCTTCTTAAAAGAACCAAGTAATCCAGCCCTTCATGCAACCAACACAATTCCAAAATCAAGGTATATGTAGGATGATCTTAACACTAAGATGATAACAACATAGAAGATAGTATAAAGTAGATTTCTTGATGTAGTCTAATGTAAGGATTCTTAAGCGTTGATGACCCGAAATCAAGCAAAAACTCTAGGAGGTGTAAATGAGAGAGTTTCGGTGGAGAGAGTGCAAGATGGTGAAGAATGAGAAAAACAGAAATTACTCCGGCAAAAACTTGTCTCATCTAATGCTAGGTGTCATCAAATTGTAACAACAAATGTCACTATGCTTGTTCTTCATTTGTCCTATATAGGAGCTGCCAAATGTCACCAATATATTAGACCATTTGTCTCTCACTTATTGCTACCACTTGTCAATTTATTAACTATGTCATTTGTCAATGCATTAGCTATGCCAAATGTCATTCAATGTATAGGCCTAGTCATCCAATTTTCATGTATGTTATCTTGCCACTTGACATTTTCCTAGTCCAAATGTACATTTTAATACCTCAATTCTCTAATGGTAATAGTTAATTCCAAGTCACTAAGTATGATCTATTAAACCAAAAATTCAAGACATATACAATTCACATTCAATTCATATAACAATTTTAACACCTATCACATTTATTTTCATAGACATGTATCATTCAAAATAGGGTATAATTTGGGGCCTTACAAATTATGGTTACTTAGGGGCTTGAAGTTTAGTATTACTATAGTTAGGTAAACATGTGGACTTGTCCTCACATACTTTTCCCATCTCTAATGGGAGATCAAGGGATAAAGAGAGAGAAAATATAAGCAGATAGACAAATTATATATTTTCCGTTTATGACGTATTAATAAATATATTTTTCATTTAGCCAAAAAAGAAAATCCTTTATTCATATTTGTTATTTTATAGATGATGTAAAATAGGTGAAAAGTCTTGTTTATAATAGGTATATAAGAAATATCAATGATTTAAAAGTCAAACTTATTTGATTAATTTAATTGGTTAAATTTTTAGTTCAAATTTTAATTTTTCGGTTTAATTTACTTTCATAGTTATTTTGTTTAAATTAATCAATTTATTAATCGATCAGTCGGTTTTCGTAAACTAATCAGTTTTTAAAAATTAAAATTAATTAATTATTTTTATATAATATTTTCTTTTTTTAATTATATTTTAAAATTCAATAAATGGTATAAAATTTTATTCAATCTTTAACTAAGTTTATACCTACTTAAATCTTGTAAATTTTAAATTTCTTATTTTATGGTATTAAATTTTGTTAAAACATTGGGAAGTACAATTGAATAGGCTAAAGAGACTCCGGGCAACATACACTTCTACTTGTCCACACAATGATTGTTTTTTTTATATAAATTTTATCTTGAATTTTTATTGTTACATTGCATAATTTGCGTACTAGAAGCCAAATCATCTCCAAGATCTCTACATCTGGATCCTTTCTTTAAGAAATAAACAAGCTCTTCAGTCTTCACGAGCACTGTCCCCTCTCTCTCTCTCTTCCTCTCCATTTAACACATCCACAAATTCACTCCGAGTCGTCCACGTACTCTCTTCTCTCTCAAATTCGATCCACACCCACTATTTTCACTCTTTTCCTTTCTTCAACTTATTTCACTCTTTTTCTGGTTGCAGGTTTTTTAATCTGACTTTTACCATCAGGTCTCTCTGTTTTTTTTCTTCATTTTTTTCAGTATCAAATGGCCCAGGCCGAAGTAACCACAGAGCAGGTTCTTGATCTGTTACTACTTCTCTAATTCCTCTAAAATTTGTTTTTTCATCTGATATGTATTTGATTTGTTGTTTATTATTATTGTTATTATTTTGGTCTAAACTTGTAACTGCAATTGGTCACGGAATTTATTCTACGGAGCTTAATTGCGGTTCGTATTTATTCTGGGTGCATTGGTTGATGCGAGTTGTTTGTTTGTTTGTTTATGTATAGGTACTAAAAAGGGACATCCCATGGGAGACATACATGACAACAAGGCTGATATCGGGAACAGACCTTCAGTTGTTAAGGCGTTACGATAACAGATCTGAGACTTACAGGGCTCAATTGCTTGATGATGTAATTCCCTCTCTCACTTTGTGTCGAATCATTTATATAATCATGGAGTTATTACTCTCTAATTCTTTGATCTTTTGATTAGTTTTCCCAATGGCTTTTAATTTTACTAATTTTGATAATTTGAGAGTATAGCGAAAGCCTGGTACAATTACATAGTAATTAATCAATCTTGGGTTTTGGTTTCATTTCCCTGCGAAATGTATGCTATGAATTGTTGCATTGGCTAACAACAGTGGTGGGAGACATGTGGTTGAATTCTCCTGTTATTGCTACAGGATGGTCCGGCTTATGTTCGGGTGTTTGTTAATATTTTACGTGATATATTCAAGGAAGAGACAGTTGAATATGTTCTGGCTTTGATTGATGAAATGCTAACAGGTTATTCACGCTACTATCTTCAACTTGTAATAATTATTTGTTCACACAATTAACTTATACTTCATTTTCCATTACTCCACTCTCTGATTTTGATTTACTATTTATTCATACAATTAAACTATCTGTTGTTTTCCATTGCAGCAAACCCAAAAAGAGCCCGATTATTCCATGATAGGTCTTTTGCAAATGAAGACCCTTATGAACCTTTCTTAAGTTGAGTATCCATCTGAAGATCTGGTGATTTTTGACTAGTTGTTTGAGCCACATTGCCCTCTTCCATTTTCAGGAAAAATATGTAGATATGCTTCTTTAGTGTGATGTAATCTATGGTGACTACACTTTCTAATGTATTTGACTTGAAAGTTCTAGTAGTTTCCTTATCGTGTTAGCTTGAGCTATTTCTGAGGCATTTGGTTTGCTCAATACATAAATTTATCGTACTCTTGACCCGATAAGTCTATGGAAGAAAGAAGAAATGAGAATGCATAATATCATGCGTGTAGCTATTTGCATATGAAAACTTTTGTGTTTTGACAATAATTACGGTGCCTAACACATTATGTTCGTCAACTACTTACCTTACTCATTTTAATAATTGTCACTTGGAGCCAAAAATTTTGCTTTTTGGTGAACAATTAGGTTGCATCCCTTTTGAGACTTAATCTTTAATCAATCTGCAAAATCTGGGTCTTCAATATGGTTGATTTAAAGAGTGCCGTCAAAACTAATGTATTGTTTATTGTTAGGTCACTAGATATTTAGACAAGACATAACTGTGCAACGAATGTATATGTTTAGACTGTGAAAAGCTTAGTTTTATTCATTTTGATGTCTTCTATATTTGTTGCTTTCTTGTTTGAATTTTCAAGTAAAAAAGTCTCCCATTTTTGTGGTCTATATGATAAAGTATCTTGTGTTTAGTTATGTCATATCTTTCAAGATAATGAAAAATGAACTCCTCTTTCAGATTGCTTTGGAAGGGAAACTGGTTCATTCAGGAAAAGAGCTGCAAAATACTTGCCTCAATAGTAAGGTACCTAGATGTTTATCCCATGACTTTTGTTTAACAGAGTTTCAAGAATTGATTGGATATATTAATCCTCTCTTTGGGTAATTGTCAATCTCTCTTGGGTTTTAGCGCTAGGCCAAAATCTCAAGATGGTGTATATTCAAATGGAGCGGCTTCAAATTCAAAGAGTAAACTCACTGGCATTGATGATGTATTGAAAGGATTGGTTGAATGGCTCTGTGCTCAGGTAGGCATATGTTGTTTTAGAACATTGGGTTTTTTTGTTTCCTTCATATTGTTTTTCATCATAAAATTGTGCTCTTGTTGTCATTTGGTGTGTAGCTGAAGAAGCCATCACATCCTAGTCGTGGCATTCTTGTTGCCATCAATTGTCTTGCAACATTGCTCAAGGAACCCTTGGTCAGATCATCATTTGTTCATGCAGATGGGGTGAAGTTATTGATTCCTCTAATCTCACCTGCATCTACGCAGCAGTCTATCCAGGTATCAAATCATCTTTTTATGGATTTCAAATTGGTTAACTCAGGTTTGACAATTTGGTGCGTTCAATTTACAACACAATAGTAAAGGAATCCAGCCCACTATTATTCTTCCTGCATCTTTGAATTGTATTACATCCATATATTTGTTTTCGTTTTTTTGTTACAGCTTCTATATGAAACATGTCTTTGTGTCTGGCTGTTGTCTTACTATGAACCTGCAATTGAGTACTTGGCTACATCTAGAAGCTTGCCACGACTAGTTGATGTCGTGAAAACTTCCACAAAGGAGAAGGTGAGTTTTTCATATATCTAGCTAATCCTTTTTCCGTTTGATCTTCAAGTTAAACATGATACACAAATTTAATTGGTTATCTTTATGGCACATGATTCACATTTCTCTCTGGATGTATGTGTCTTTATGCATGTATTTCCCTTGTAAACGAGAAAAAACCTCTGAAGTTTGGTTATGGACCATTGTGTCTTTTTCGTTGACTTTCCAAGTTGATTGTATTGGTTTTCTATAGGTTGTTAGGGTGGTTGTCCTCACCTTCAAGAACTTGCTTTCTAAGGGAAATTTTGGTGCTCAGATGGTGGACCTTGGACTACCACAAATTGTCCAAAGTTTGAAAACACAGGCATGGAGTGATGAGGTATGGGAAGTATAATGCTTTAACTGTAAATTCTTCAGCTGAGTTGCTGTCTGTTGTATTCAATACTTAAAATATAAAGGAAGGGATATTGTGCTATCCTATAAAATATATTATCTGCCATTATGGGATTAACTAGACAAAAATTGCTAGGATAAATGTACTTTAATATTTACCTCATCTTCCTGTTGATGTAAGGATGGCATATTTCATTATTTTATCTTTGTTTTTTCCCCTTTGACTAACTACTACATTTGATCTTTTTTCTGTTGGTCTTCTTATACAGT
Source organism: Erythroxylum acuminatum (assembly GCA_026284645.1). Classification (NCBI taxonomy): domain Eukaryota; kingdom Viridiplantae; phylum Streptophyta; class Magnoliopsida; order Malpighiales; family Erythroxylaceae; genus Erythroxylum; species Erythroxylum acuminatum. The sequence continues at coordinate 14,048,878 of JANKOD010000006.1, read as the reverse complement.
CTTAATTGTTGTATTGTTCTTTTAACATATTGGTTTGTCATAAAAAGATGATTAGAGTGCTTATCATCATTTTTCAGTATCCTTAGTATTGCAGTTAACTGCTCAATGTAGAAAAAGGAAAAGTTTCCTTGGGAACTTAAATTTGGATATGGAAATCGACTTTTGAGTTTTGTCTTTGTTTCTCAAATTTGTTTTCAATTTTTGACATGTTGGTTGAAAGTGTTAAAGAGTAATATTCTATATTAAGTTTGTAAGTCTTAGTTGTTAGGGAATCTGATCTAAAATTAAGGTCTTAAATTTTATTATATGGAAACATAGCACAATAAATATGATTAAGCAAAGATATGCTATGTTAAAGGTTCCTCATCTGAGATTACTTTTACCCTACCTTTGTTAAACTAATTCCTACGCCATGCTCCTTTTGAGCTACCATTAACTTTAATTGTTCCTTTATATGATGGAATCCATCGAGTGATTGACGTGTTGGACTTCAATTCATATGTTTATGTTCATGTTTTAGTTATTTCATGTTGAATTTTTCTTAGTTTTGAAGCTATAGGTATGTAAAGATTTCTTAGGTAGTTTTGCGTTTAGTTTAATTAGATTTAAGATGTCTTAAAAACTGACCATATTTGATATTTTATCATAAAGATTTTTTTTCTACTTCAGGAGCAAGTTAATTTGGATTATAATCCCTAAGTCAAAATACTTGGATAAAATTATAAATTAAGATGTTAAATGCAAAAAATGAACTAAGTAGAATCTATAACTAAAAGATTTAAGTATGATATATCACAAATTTTTTATTCAAACCATTCAAAAATATCTCATTTTCAATTTATAGAAAATTTTATATTTTATAAAAATCTAAAGAAAACTATTAAAAAGGAAGAAATCAAGTTTAAAATGAAAGAAAATCTCTTTGGTAGAGGGATTTCTTTGCTTTAACCTATTACGAGGCATGATTATCAATCTTATTTTTGGGTTCAAAAGGTTTATTTCTTGTGAGTTCATATTATTATATCTTGGCTGTCTACTTTCCTACTTGCTGCTTTGCATTCCATGCCATTCTGCTGCTCCTTTCAGGTCCGGTGAAGATTGTGATTGTGGTAGAATATACTAACTACAAATATGCATTTCAGGAGTTTTATCATTATAGTAATTTCTTAAACAGTTATATAGTTCCTCGAGTGGTGCTATTCCTTTGATGATTTGGAATGTTTGCTAGGACCTGCTGGAGGCCCTAAATCAACTGGAAGATGGGTTGAGGGACAACATAAAGAAATTAAGTTCTTTTGATAAGTACAAGCAAGAGGTTCTTCTAGGGCATCTTGATTGGTCCCCTATGCACAAAGATCCTGTGTTCTGGCGTGAGAACATTAATCATTTTGAAGAGAGTGATCTTCAGGTACTTCACTGTCTATTATTGTCTGAATGAAGTGTTAAGAGTTCTCTATTCTGTTTACATGTATTTACATGGGCCATATATTGTTGTAACTGTTCTCATTTTCAAACTGTTATTAGTCTTTATTTGGATAAATTTTTTTGAATATGGAGTTATAGAAGATGATTTTAGAGGCCCAATTGATCATCAAACCACCACATCCTCCTTTATTGAGCAAGGTGATACCAGGAAAAGTGAACAGCTGTGTAGAGACATTTACACTAGTTGGTGGGAATCTGGGTACCTCATCTTGGGACCTGTTAGGTTTCCCAACTCTTAACCTTGCGGATGATTTTCTAATCATCACTTTGTAGCTTGTTAATCATCTAACCCAGATGGTAGGAGTGGAGATTAGTATAGAAGACAGCACTTTCAGCATTAAAACTTTCAATGGAATAGCTCTATTAAATTGAAATCTCTAATTATACCAAGTGTCTTCAAATATGGGGGGTAATTTGGCATTTTGAGAATCTAATTTCTCAATTCAAGATGTCAATGGAAAGAACAACCCACTGTTCTAAGAATTGTATTGACTTGTATTCCCTTTTCAAATATAAACATATTTTAGTTTGTCCTTGTATTCTAAGGATACGGAAGACAAATTGTAGATATGTTATGGGATTGGCTTAACCACAAACCTAGCATTCAACTTTTTTCATTCCATTTTTTGAGCTAATGGATGACTGGAAGAAAGATGCATACTGTAGTTTTGGTAGTAAAGCTATTAATGTACTTGCAAATCAGATGAAGCTGCATGATACTTTTGATAGTAAAGCTACTAATGTAAAGGCAAATCAGATGAAACTGGGTCATCTGAAAGCAAAACCAATATCAGTAATATAAGAACAGAGAAGTTCTGACATCAGCTGAGCAACAGTTTCTTGTATTTTACGAGTGGAAGAAAAGTTTTAGTACTAATGGATAATGTTTGTCCTCAGATTCTGAGGGTCCTCATCACAATTTTGGACACATCAAGTGACCCAAGAGCCTTGGCTGTTGCTTGCTTTGATCTCTCACAATTTATTCAGTATCATCCTGCTGGGAGGGTCATCGCGACAGACCTTAAAGCTAAGGAACGCATGATGAAACTGATGAACCATGAGAATGCGGAAGTTACCAAAAATGCCCTACTTTGTGTTCAGAGGCTTTTCTTAGGGGCCAAGTATGCCAGCTTTTTGCAGTCTTAATTGTATCTTCAGGTGGTGTTCTGTTCGATATTTAATGCAATTTGACACTAGATCGATGGTGATTTTTTTTTAATCTTCCGAGCCAATTGTGAAGGAGTTCTATTATTAGAACCTAAGGTCTTGGAGAAGTGAGAAAGACTAAATTATTCTATCAATTTAGGGAGGTTACTTTTCAGGTGTGTAGTAGAGAATAAATGTCTGTACATGTTTTCATATGCATTTCTTCGTTTCTGGATTTGACATTGATGCTCTCTCTCAATGGAAAGTTTCTAAGCTGCATTAATTTTTCATTCAACTTGTCTTATACTCGAACGTTCACTTGTTGACGTTCCATGAAGATTTATCTTTAAAAGGTAATAGCATATCTAAACTTGTAGATATTATCTTTAAAAGGTAATAATATCTACAAGTTATATTATACTTTTTTAAATGAGAAATAACTAAAATATACTTGGTTAAAATGTTACAAGAAAAGTTAAAATTTTATCACGATTAATGACGTATGAACAAAGATGGGCAAGTAGTGTGGGAATTATTAAAGACATCATAACAAAAAATCAGTATCGGTCATTTCTTAAGAGAAAATTTCTTTTTAGAGGTTTTGTATGATCCAAGCACACTGCAATTGTTCATAAGGGAATGTGTTATCCAAAAACAAGTTTTAAAGTGTCATTATATAACAAAGAATCTATCTATATTCAGGAAGTGATAACAAGTTTCTTGGTGTACCTGGCTTGAATAATGAAGATCTCCTATTTCATTTACTTGGAGTACAAGAAAAATGCTTTTTTAAATGTTAAACAATAGTATTAACCTAGCAGAAGGAAGCGCAACAAGTTTTTACTAGGTACCAAGCTTAGCATACAATAAAGGCAAGAAGCAAAATAAGGCCTAGCGAAAAGGAAGAGGAAATGACAGGGTCATGACAACAAATTAAGGCATGACATGTAGAGCTAACAAGAACTATGACTTTAGTGCATTTTAAATAGGGAAGTTGAAAAGAGGCAAACTTTGTCAGATTGAGATTCCATCTCCTTAACTTAGTGTTATAAATTCCACCCCAAGACCAAATCAAAGCTCATCTTAACATGAATATTTTGAGCTGAAATCATTTGCCTAATAAATCAGATTGTAGCTTAACTCTTGAAGAGGTTGAGGTTCATTCTAAAAGGTCATTTTATTCCTCCCCTTTGAAATCATGTAAGATCAATAGTTGATCATTAGTTTAAACACTGTTAAGTTACCATGATATCTGAATCTAACATTCCCTGCCCCAGCTACGAATATTGACCAGTTTTTTTTTTCCAAGCATTGGACTTTGCATAGATTATCATAGCTCTAGAAGGATTTTGAGTAAGAGCAAGAAAAGATTAGGTGAATCAAAGTTTTAGGCTTTAAGCCATATAGTTTGTATGAGAAATTAGAGGGAGAGATGCCTTTCAACCTATCTAGAGTATTAAACCTTTGTTTGATGATAAACCATAAGATAAAGGATGCTTTAGGGGAGTTATCCATCAACTAGATGAGCTTACTTAAAGGCATCAAAGTTTTAGGTTGATGGAGTGGGTGAAGACATGATTTACTAAGGATGTCTTGGAGCTATGACATTTCCATATTGTTCTATCTTCAAGCTCGAAGCTTGGTTTTTAGTTTGCACATTGTTCATAATAACATTGAACCCCCTAAATTTATAGTTCCAAGCTCCATTCTCAATGATTATATTGACCTCGACCATTAGAGGAATTAGGAATTAGGAATTTGGAATTTGAAGTTATCCATTCCTTCTATTTTGTGTTAGGGACCAAGGTTATACTAATTATCATATCAAAATTAAGTCATGTTATCATTCCTAATCATTACTTTCATTTCTTAGTTTATAAAGATTTTAAGTTTTAGCATTTGATTCATTGACCAGGAGTTACCCTGCTGAGGTTTGAGACCTTAGAAGTTATGGCCCTTTAATTTGTAAGAGTGTGTCTATTTCACCTAAATAGATTTAGGATAAGTGAAGAGCTTCCAAATTCATTTTGCTAGGAGCATCTTGTTTAAAATCTTGTTTGATTTTACCTTCAAGCCCCCTTCTTTAGAGAGCAAACCTTAAACCATTTCGCTTTAGTATTTAAAATGGATGTTGATTTCCTAGACTGGAGAAATTTCTTCATCATCTTTTCAATATCTTTGATGAGGTTATAAGGAAGGTATAAGTGACAACACCAATATTTGTTGAGTTTTTTTTTAAATTAAATGAATTTTATAGAGATAATATGAAAGAGATACACGAGTACAATAGCTACTCCTACATACAGGAGAAGCTAAAAACGACTAAGGCAAAACCAACACGACACCGTGGAAACATCATGAAAAAACGCCAGCGTCCACTAGGTGGAGGTAAGAAGCATTAAGCCATTAACTATTATTAATAGCTTTATATGGTAAAGAAAACTTCTCCTCTCAAATGGAGCATTGCAAAGCTTCCGAATTAGGGCAATGGATGGATTCTTCATCTTTAAGCTGGACAACCAAGATAAAGAGACGAATCCTAATTAGGGTTGTGAGAAAAGAGGAGGAAGATGAGAGATACAATCTTACAGGCATTCTTATCTCCTCCAGGGAATTTGTCAGGTGACGGGGGTCCCATGAAGGTCTGGTTGTTTCGACACTGGATCAACCGATTAGGTAATTTAGTTTCTTCATTGCTGCTTTAACTGTACTGTGTATCCTCTGCTTCTCTTTCATACATATGATTAGTTTTCGAGCATAACTTCTAATTAAACATTCAGTGAAGCTAGGATGGTTGTGTTGCATGTCTGATTGAGGTTACGAAGTAGAATGAGTTCTCTGATTTCATAGAGGATCTTAGATGTAAAGATCTCTTTGGGCGTGTTGGTTCCACCAAACTGACTGAGGTTTCTTTGCTTCCATAGTCCATATAAACAGAGTCTTAGGGATAGAACTTGGATCTGTATATTTGGGTCTGGAAGAATTGTATGGTTTGTGAATTTTTGGATCACCTATGTGATAGTGTTCCCCGGATTTAGTCATAGGCATCTGTTGGCTTTAGATTCCCATACATTACTGCTATAAGGGCATATGAAGAAGAGATGATCTCTTGTTTCCACATGGATCTTGCACAATGGTCATGTTCTGTCCATTTGCAGAGTGAATTCTATCAGCAGTATTAAGCTTATTTAGGATTGCTAACCATAATATGAAAGAAACCCTTGGGGTTAGTACCTTGCTCCAAACAACTCTGTTCCATTCCACCTTTTGTTTCCTACATCTTAGAAGATTTCTTGTAGCCTTGTTTGTGAGTTTAAGGATGAGTTGGGTCTGCTAGTAGAAAATGTCTATAGAGTTAGGTTGGGGAAGATATGATAGTTGGAGATGCCTTAGGTTTTAAGGAAAATTCCAGGTGCCCTCTGTGATCATTGAGCTGAGTTTAAGTTTGAGTGAGGGAGTTTGACAACTGCTTAGATTGTCGTAGTGATGTATGAGTGGTCCCAAACTAGTCCAATTGTCATACCAGACATAAGTCATGTTGCCATTCCCAATTTTACAACAAATCCCTTCTTAAACTTTGTCCCTCAATTTCAAAATTTGGTTGAGAAAATAAGAGTATGAGATTGATTTCTTATTGCTCCATAAGCTTCTTTCCTTGAGAAAATAAGAGTGTAAACATTTCACCCAAAAGGAGTTTTTATCTATAAGGGTCCACCATAGTCTTTCCAAGATTAGGGCTTGATTTGTGGTTTTGATAGGAGTTATGTTTAACCCTACTTTATCCTTAGGAAAACAAATATTAGCCTATTTCACTTTAGTTGAACCTTTAACACCATTTGGGTGGTTCCATAAGAAGTTCTTGAGGATTCTTTCAATGGTTTTGATGATACCCTGAGAAAGAAAGATGTGAGAGCTCTAGTAAATATGGAGGGAGTTTAATACCTATTTGATGAGTTGAACCTCCCTATATATGAAAAAGACTTGTTAACTTACGAACTGACTCTTCTCTATATTTTCTCTAGTAGTGGGGTACATTCCACATATGAGAGTCCTTTAGTAGAAATTGGTAATCCAAGATACAGAAGAGGTGTCTTGACTGCGCGTCATTACGCTAGTTAAAATAAAATAACTAGACCTACTACTATAACAGTGGTGAGTCTACGTCGATCCCACAGAGAGTGTGTGTAAAGTTTATGAAATGAAATTAACCGGTGTTTAGAAAAAGGGGGTTTTGGATTTTTAAAGAAGAAAATAAAATGAATCTAACTAATAAAAACAAATTAAAGACAACATGCAAAAAAGATAAATGTGGAAAATTTGATAGGAACCCGGTTCTTTGGTTCAATCTCGGCCTACACCCTAATTAAACATATTTCATTAATTTGTTGTTCTTTAACCTCTCCTAGCAACTATTAATCGTGAGTTAAAAATTAACCCGAGTTTTTCCTTAGGTTTTGTTTAATCAAGATACGATCATTAATTAAACCTAACCACCGAACAACCTAGGATACGATCTCTAGATTTAATTAGGCAGTAGCATTATGAATTAGAAAAATTGATTAATCAAGGCAACAGCCACATACGATACGTCATTTAACCTAAGTCTTGTTATCCCTAGTGATTACGAATCATGAGTCGCTACACATGAATTTCAACATAATAATTACGGATTATATCGAAATCCTAGCAATGGGTTTGAAATTAACAATTCAATGAACGCATTAAAACTATCAATTCACAATACCCAATAGGTTCATACACAAATAACCGAATAATAACGAAAATCTGATTATCCATACACAATACCAAAATTAATTAAAATAGGATAACACAATCAATTCCTAATGAGAGAAAGAAACAACAAAATAATAAAAAATACTTAACTGGGGTCGTCGGTGTCGATATTACCTCCAAACTGGCATCGAGACGTTTAGCCCTTCATAGGTATTTTTCGAAAAATAGCTTAAGCCCCATTCCAATGTCCCTAGCCAAAAATCACTAATTAAGTCTTGCTTTATTTCAACCCAATCTCGTCACTGTTTATGATGTGGCGATTTAATTTTTGTTGCTTCTCAAAACCTTCTCCTGTGCTTCACTTCCTGCTTCTTTGTCTGCTGTCTGCTTCACGCTTGCGTCAGAGCCTGCAAGCCGCTCCAACCATAGCAGTGCCAAGCTTTAGCTCCGAATGTCTCTCCTCTTAGCTACCCTCTCCCCTCTTACGTTGTCGTTCTCCTGGCTCTTAATTAATTTGTGTCACTCCAATGCTTTTTGGCTCCTCTTCTACTGTCTTCACGTAGCGCTACTGTGGCCCTCGTTAATTCCACACTAGCCTACTGTTCCTTCTTAATTTATTTTCCATCTTCCATTTAATTTGCTCCCTGCCTTTTGTCCTACGCGCTGCGTTTTTTTGCCAACAACGCAGCCTTTTGAGTAAAACGCTGTTGTCTTCATTTTCTTCTTAATTGCTTTTGCATTGATGCATGTCGGTTTTTTTTTGCAAGTTCTTTTAATGCTTTTAAATTTTGTCTTTTTATGGAGATAACTTTCCAAGCAAGCTTATACTGCCATTTTAAATTACCAAGAAGTTCTTTTCCTTGTTATATATTTGTGCTTCAGTTTGCTTTAGAATCTTATCTTTTTGGTCTCAAATATATATCAACATATCCAACCTAGCATATATAAAAACAAATTGAATAACAGTTAAGCATTTTATCTTAAAAATAGGATTGAAATCACTTAGAAATACATAAGAAAATATAAAATAATTCAATCCTATCATGGCTTGACATGCCTATTAAAGCTTTATAAAACTCTTATCTTTTGATGCTAATGAAATATGATTGCGTTTTTGCTCATGACTCTCAAAGTTTGTACATTACATTTTCAAGTTTTCATAGGGGTACGAAATTGTGTTCTAACTTCTAGGAAAAAACCGTATTTGATCTAAGCTAAATTTGACAAGTTGTCTTCTAGGAAATTGTAGTTTTCCCTTCTAGCTTTCCAACGTTATATAGTATGAAATTTTTGCATATCAGAGTTAGGAGATATGGCCATTATAAGTGATGATATTGCATAGGATGTATATATACAGAATAGTTATAGTAAGGATGAGAATTTGTGGTATGTGATGAGTCTTTTTAGTTGAGATTTGGGAGTTTAATACAACCAAATTAGCAACTAAATGTTTAAGAAGTGATATCACATTAAAAGAAGCAAATTTGGAAAGAGTATGAGTGAAAGTGATATTAGAATGGACCTAGGAATCATTGGAGATGCTTTAGAGAGTGTAGTTAGTGATTTAAAACTTTAGGTGATGTGAGGAAGATCCTGTAGAACCCCATCGTTTGATTCAACTTTGACTGAGTCCATCCCTCTGATTCAGCTTTGTCTGAATCCCTCCGTTTGATTCAGCTTTGACCGAATCCCATCGTCTGATTCAGCTTTGACTGAATCTATCCATCTGATTCAGCTTTGACTGAATCCTATGGTCTGATTCAGCTTTGACTGAATCCCTCCATCTGATTCAGCTTTAACTAATCCCATCGTCTGATTCAACTTTAACTGAATTCATCCGTCTGATTCATCTTTGATTGAATCCATCCATCTGATTCAGCTTTGACTGAATCCCTCTGTCTGATTCAGCTTCGACTGAATCCCATCGTTTGATTCAGCTTCGACTGGATCCCTGCCTCTGATTCAGCTTGACTTAGTTCCTTCGTTTGATTCAGCTTTGACTGAATCCCTCTGTTTGTTTCAACTTTGACTGGATCCCTCCGTCTGATTTAGCTTGACTGAATCCCTCCATCTGAACCCTTTCGTCTGATTCGCCATAGACTGAATCACTTCGTCTAATCCATCTACACTGTTGGAAATTTGAGATTTTGACCCTCTAGATGACCAAATCTCTCTTCATGGTCTGCATGAAAGTTATAGATCTCGAAGTTCTCTTTAAAACCATCCTAAGATGATCTAAATTTGATATCTTTAGTGAAAGTTATGACAATTGTCCCAAAATAGGTTCAATAAGATTGAGAATAAAATCATGTTTGGATCAATAAGATTGTAATTTTGGTGATTGATTCGTTTGGGCACACCACCCTTGTGGTATGATGGCTAATGAGGGTTCACTAATATAACCCTTTAGGGTAATACGCTCTCGGTTTATGATTTCTGATGTTGGGCTCCGGAAACGGGTCCAACAATTTTGCTTTGGTTATTCTTTTATAGGTTAATACTTTGA
>JANKOD010000006.1:14019592-14030097 GCA_026284645.1 Erythroxylum acuminatum | reverse complement strand
AAATTAAGTTTTAACCAATGTAAGCTCACCACCACAGTGAGTAAGCAATAATGAGTGTAAAATCAATGATGTTTAACAAGATAAAGGTATGAATCAAGATCATCAAGATCAAGAGATTGTCCCGGGAACGGGCCCCCAACGGGCTCGCCTCTCAGGGCAGTCGGGCCTCGGGGCTGGGGTCCGACACCAATGCCTTGCAAGGTTCAACACATGTCTTGGTTTGCACCTGAGGAGTGAAAAAATATGGGATGAGCTATAAAGCTTAATGGCTAATATATTTATAGCCATCGGTAATTAGTCACAAATTCAGGCATATGTACATATATATATATCTAGCAATTTAAGCATTCTCAATCTCGTCTAGCACTTCAAGCATAAATCGATTTAGCTCAAACTCATAACACACAACATAGACTTTAGCCATTAAACATAACACTCAATTATGCACCATACTTGACAATTCAAAGATGCAATGCACATACAAATGGCTCGAGTGTTCCGTAGAATGAAATGGAAAAACCAATGTTTACATCGTGAACAAAACGAGTCCAAGTTCTCAGGATCTCGTGGCCTCAAGCGGGCAACCGGGAGAAGGCTATAGGTCAATGTGCACGTGTCTAACAAGACGAGTTCCTCTCTTGCCCAATCATAAACACATTTATGCTTAATTCAATCATATGATCATACTTTTATGCTTTTTCTTCTTTCCATTTAATTCAAAATGTTATAACCTCTTACAAGGTATAACATAATCACAATGCATCATGCATTTCCAATCAAGTCACAACAATTCAATGTCAAGCAAATCCATTTCAAGAAAACAACATATACACACATAGGCAAGAATTTGCCCAATCACATAATAACTATAAATAAATTACCCACCTAATTTTACTGAAAATCCAAGCTCAAGATTGCCTTTCCTTTTGCTCTTGAGTAAGGTTTTCTTGATTCCCTTCAAATAAATCAATTTCTATTTAATCCATATTCAAATGAAAATTCATAAAACTTCAAAAACAACAAAAATGCTAAAATTGAACTCAAACCTAACCTACCCATAGTTCATCTAGGCTAGAAAAACCAAAACCCTAACTTAGAAATCCTAAAATTAAAATTGGTTTGATCTTTCTCTTCTTTCTTCCTTCATTCCCAACACAAACCCTAGTCTCTATTTAATCCCTTTTTGAACCTAGCAAGAAGAAAGATGAAGACTTGCCTCTAACATGTTGATTTCCTCTTCTTTTTCTTCTTCCTTCCAAGCTTCCCACGATTTTCTTCCTCTTCTCTTCTTTCTCTACATTTTTTCTCTCTTCTCCTAGCCTCTCATGACACTTCTCCTTCTTCTTTCTTATTTTTAAGACAACATTTATCCTTGGTCTTCCAATTATGCCCTCATCATTTACTACAATATCCCTTATGCCTCTCTTTTTGTCTTTAACTACTATCTCCTTAAGAAATCTTAATTCTAACATTCCCATATTAATTCTAACATTTCACTTCTAAATTTCAAATTTCAACTTATACTCAACAAATAAATGGGTTCAATTCTAAAATAATTAAACAAATAAATCAATAAAAATAAAAAAAATTAGGGTCTAACATATACTCTCCCTAACCATCCTTCAACAACTGTTTAATTCTGATCGAGGACGCTCGGAGTTCCGTAAAACTACCGAAATTTGAAATGACTAGCATCGTTTTGATCTCCATGTTCAAATCGTCTACATTTGTCTTCCTCAGGTTGGATCAATGCAGTTGCATGTCCCATTAACGCATTGAATCTTATCTCATATTCTGGCACTGTGAGCCTGTCTTGCTTCAGATTCAAAAATTATTTCATCTTCCTATCTAGATAAATCTTAGGCATATAATTCTCTCAAAACACCCTCAGAAAATCTTCCCAAGTCAAACTACAAGGTCTGGTGGTACTACCTGGAACAGTCTTCCACCACTAGTATGCAAGACCTTGCAGTAGTGAGATCGCATAATCAAATCTTTTATCAGCCTCACAGTCCATCTGATTGAACACTCTTTCTGTTCTCTCTAACTACCCTTGTATCTCAGCAGGGTTTGTACTTCCGTAGAAGTCCACAACCCCCTGTTTTCTCAGTTTGTCGTATCTTCTTTCTCGCCTTTCCGAAAGCCTCGGAGGTAATTTAGCAAACTCAGGTACAGGAGACTCTATATTGGCTCCTACAGACCCCATGTCAGCTGACTCTCCAACTTGATCTCCTATGGTAGGTGACCTATAACAAACAAAAGTTATGATCACTATCGGAGTCTGTCACCATTTATCATATCTCTATACTCTTATATGTCCCTATAGATGCCAAACCATGCTCTGATACCAAAAATGTAACATCCCACTACCATAGAGTATATACCCAAACATCCAAAGGACATTCCAGTACATATCCTATGATAATGGTATGTTAGAGCAAACACTTATCTAACTTACTCATGGCATCATCTAATATAATTAAAAGTCACCAAATTTAAACCCATTCCTTGCATTCATTGACAAAAGCTTACAATCCTTATACAAGTTCTATATGACAAGAAACTATAAAAATACAAGTTACAACTCTTTTAATGTTAACGACATACCTTTGAGCCATAACTAGTCCAAAATGTTCCTCTAGTCCAGTCTTAGAAACTAGGTTTCTTGTCTCGTACCTGAAAAGCCATGTTGTAATTTTGTATGAGTTTTGCGAACTCAATGAGTGAACAATCACTGATGATTTCACCCAAGTCAAATACACAATATCACACATTTCACATATATTCTTTCAGAACATGAATAATCCAAATACTCACATTATCATGGCACATCATGATATCATCGTGAATTTAAAACAGATATATACAAATACATATGTATATGAGATTTTAGATTCGTTATTATTGTTGTGATAGTGCCCTTTAGGTATAGATATAGATACAGATACTGGCCTATTGGGCTCAGTCAGAAATAGAAATCACGGAGCAAAGCTCTATGTGCAGAATACTGAGCTTAAAGCTCTTCAGACTGGCTACTCTGATCACAACACCTTTATCTGAATATGCATTTTATGAAATGTATCAAATAATAGAATATGCCATATAGAGCAGTGTTTTATGTTGCACAAGCAGAATCTCATAGTTATCGGACCTAAGTCTGGCATTCAACTTTTGTTAAGTATACAAATATCATTTAGAGCTTAAAAGCAACCAGAATACTTCCAATACATAACAAATTCCTCGGATCATTAAAGTCCAGGATTCATAACAATCCACAAATAGTTTAATAATTGGAAGTTAAACAAATTCAATCAATCCTAGGAAAAATCATCTAGGTTGACTCACAGTACACTCCAATATGCTATTGCCTGGATGGTCTGACAATGTCTATCTGGCGTCCAATCTACTCCTCTATATCATACAAATCACATTTACATATATCACACTTTTGCACAAATGTATAAGTATTCCTTTATGCACATCTATGTATATCAAATATGCACAATGCATGTTCAATGACGATTCCGGGTATCTTATCGTGATTCTTGTCACTATATCATTCATAAAACAAAACCCTCATAAATATAATTTGTACTTAGGGTTTAGACCACAATAAAACAATGTGAAACTAATTTTGTAACCCAATTGATCATTTTAGATTTTTCTAACAACATACTTTCAGGTCAACTTTCCATGATCATTCTGAGAAGGTAAATGACATAATTAGGCAACACTTCCTTCTAAAAACTTGTTCTCCAATATCATAAGTTTCTAATGACACCGAGATCATACAATTTGATTTAATATTCCAAAATTTATACTCAATTTACTTTGGACTATTCTTTGAATTATAACCGTACTCTGTATTCAACTTCAAGTCAGATTATGTAATTCCTAGAGACAGAATTGAAATTTAATCACTTCAGACAATTTGTAGCCATTTGTATCTAGTTTAATTTAAATCAAGAATAATTCCATTTGGATACCTACTGACCAAAATATTCAAAATACCGAAGTATGTTCAGTGAAATTATCCTAGTTATCACATTTTCATCTTAAATTCAGCAATCCATCCATTTCAGATGGCTATAATTTTTGGTGGAGACGAAGAACAATGTGTTATTAGTTTATTGGTTCAAGATCAAGTCATTTGAATGTCGAGAGAATAAGTTATAGGAAAACAATCGAAGGATGTTCATAAAACAATCTCCCTTTAGAAAGCTTAGGGGCCACGATTGTGCAGAGGCACGATCGTGGGTTTCTGGTCCCTCTTGCGAAGTCATGATCGTGCAGAAGCACGATCGTGCTTCTCCAAACCCCTAAGCGATGTCACGATGCAATCCTAACTTCCTCAGTGATGTCACGATCGTGTAGAAGCACGATCGTGCATCCTTCTTCTTCACCGAAACCTAGTTTTCTTCTTCTTCCTTCATTTTTTTCTAGATTTCCAATTCTTATACTTTCCAACTAATACATCTATGCATGAATCATCTTTTCTACCTTTGTTTCAGCTCCAACTCAACATAAACAAGTCAAAATCCAGAAATCATCATAAATATAAAAAAATCAAATTCTCATGCACGTATATCTCCAATTTTTCTGTATATTTTCTATCTTGTATCTCTTCCCATTTTCATCAACACAATCACTTCTTTTAACTCATCTCTATGTCACATCCTCACTAAATTCTATCTTTAAATTCCTTTAAGATCATCTAAAAAAACCCACAAATATTCTTGCATATCAAAAGTGAACAGAAATAGAGCATATATATATATATATATATATTCATCGATTTTTCATGAACTTCTATATCATTTTCATTTTACTCCAATTATCACAAGTATTTCAGTCTAATTCATACATTATCAAAGTACCATTTACAATACCCAGAAACTTAAGACATCACTTACTTGTTTCAACAAACACTCTAACAATAACTTTCAGTGGAGGCAAAAACAAATCTCCAGCAGTGAAATTTCGGTGGAAGCAAAAGAAAGAGAACAAAATAGTATCTAAACTGCCAAATACACAACCATAAACAAGTAATGATTCGGTGATGGACAAGGAAAAATAGTTTTTTTGGTTCAGAGTTCTTTCGGTGAAGCAATGAGAGAAAGAACTGCAGAAAGTTTCTGCTGAACGCCTAACTACGTGGGTTAGTATCACCTTGACACATGTCATTCATGCATGTGGGCCATTTGTCAAGCATTTAAGGCTGCCACATTTTACAATTCTATTTGTCCATTATTTCTATATTTTTCCTAGTCCAAATGCCCTAAATTTTTCGGAAATTTCTTAAAATTCACCAGAAAGTCCAACATAGTAATTATTATCATCAAATAAAATTTTCAACACAAATAATCCATGATTCCCATTTAAAAATCAATTCTAACACAGAAAATGTTAATGAATGCATTTACAATCATATTAATGTGCAAAAATCAATATTCTCGTGTATGTGCATGCCATATTAAGTTTAAGCATGGTATGCAATTTTCTAGCTTCTCAATAATTTCTCATAATACACCATTATAGCCTTAACATGGATAATGGGATGTCACACTTGATCTTCTTCTTTGCCTCTTTTGAGTGCCTCCTTTTGTGCAGCCTCGTTTTCAATGTAGAACCCTCTCTTTTGGTCTTAAAAATGAGTATTTATAATGTCTTGGGCTCAAAGAAACCTTGTTTTTGCCAAATGGATCATAACAGTACCATCAAAGTTTGTTAGGCAGACGTTAAGTCCGTTGGGCAGACATTTTTTGTCTTCTGGACCGAATTTGGCCAGTAAATGTCTGTTAGGTGGACTTTATGTCCGCTGAGCGAATATTCTCGGGTTTTCCAGCTTTCTAGCTCTACTCTTGTCTGTTTGAAGGGACATCATGTCCGATGGGCGGACATACACTGGGCATCTACAGAAATGTGCAATTTTGACGTTTTAGACGGTAAAATCTTTCCTCGGAGTCTTCTTCAAAAGCATACTTGAGTGACCTTAATCCGACATCCACAACAAAAGTTATGTCTCTTGCCCCAAAATCTATTCATTTGTACCTATTAAGCAATAAAGTTGAAATGTGTGAGAATTAACAAATAAAACTCAAAATTCACATAAGGATAAGTCAAATTAGTTCCAATTCATCCCAAAATCATAGATAAATAATTTGACTTATCAGTTAAGCATGATTTTTTTGTCAATAACGTTAATTACTAAGAGCTTACAAGAAAGCACTTTGTTCTGATTATTTTTACTTAACATTTATTCTAACTTTTTTTTAGCTTTATGCCTCCCTTAATAATGAAAAAATCACAATCACTTTTAGATTATCAAAATTTAACATTTCAATTGTTAATACTTTAACTTTTAGAGTAAATCCTTGTATATATAAAAACTAAAATAGAGATAAAGTTTTGCTATCAAATAGATAAAAGAAATTATATGTCACAAAAGATAAATACTACATAATTTATTTTAAAGTTATAATTAATTAAAACCCTAAGAATTCTAGTATTAATGAGTAAATATTCTTGAACGATTAAAATATTTTTAAGTATTATATATTATGAAATAATAAGCCTTGAAAATTCATAGAAATCAATATTAGATGTGTAATTATTTGATATTAATTTCTTTCTTTATTTTTAAGTTTTCAATTTGATAGATACCAATTTTAAAGATGCATGAAAATCAACAATGCGTTTTACATTAATTGATATTAAACTCTTTCTTAGGTTTTTTAAATTCCACGTTCTGGAAATATTAGAATTAGAGTAAGGAAGACATACAATCAATATCTAATTTCTACATGTTAAATAGAGCAAATGACTTAAAAAATTACAATATCTTTATAAATGTTAAAATTTAGGATGGGATAAACAAATAAAAATATTGATAATACATAGTAATAAGTACATCTAAGCATAATTAAGTATAGGAAAATGAAAGTTGGATTTTGTTGTATTTATAAATTAAAAAATGGAAGACTAAAATCTTCTTTAGAATTTTTAAATGCGAATACTAACTCTCAAAATAATATTTTTTTCCCATCCCAAAAAGACTGTAATTCTTAATGTGACAATTCGTACGTATGCGCCGTCATATGACTAACTTGAGATATTGTTCTCTTATATTTAATGATAGGACAACAAAGATTCCCTTTCTCAAAATATAGTTGCCTTATTAGAGAAACGAACAAGGCATCAGTTGCCTAACAAACTATACAAAGAGAGGAATTGGTGAAAATTTTAACTTCTTGTATAGGAGAAATTATTTGTATTTTGAGAAGTCCAACATTTCAATACAGTACGTAGAATTGCAAGAACAAGGCAACTATGCTTGAGACTTCGTAATTTCAGCCCAAACTTGTCCTCACGTATCTCCCCACCGTCTATATATGCCCACAGTCTTAGCACCGTCTCTTCATAACCACCAAGTAAAGCGATTCATCAGGGCCGAACCACCATTAGCTAATATCTATGACAATGAAGCAATGCGAAGGTTTTGGCCTTGTCGTAGTCTTTTTTCTTATATTGTTAATAGCTGATATTAATGTAGATGCACGGAAGTACGGTCCAAGCATCAAAACTGATGATGGGAACAACGGTTTAAGTGGTGATCAATACTGTACTTTTCACAATTGCTTCACGGAGGGCAATGTTAACATTACCATCAAGACGACATCATCAGGAGGTGATTCGTCCGGGGATGAAGAATCATATCTAACTTGGAACGACTTCAGCCCAAATGGAGGAAGTGGAAAAGCTGAATGTACTGAACGGTATTACTCTTCATCTGCAAGAGTGGTGGCTCTGTCGACTGATCTGTTCGAAAATGAGCGTACATGTGGCAAAACAATCACGATTTACTATGGGAGTCGGCAGAGCATGGCCACAGTGGTAGATCAATGCGCTGTCAATGACGGTTGCAAGCGAAATTCCATCGATGCTTCCACCCAGGTTTGGCATGATCTAGGCGTTTCAGAAAGTAATCCTATATTTGGAGGAATGAGTGTCACCTGGTCTATGGATAGTTAAATTGACAAACAAAGAAGTATTGCTAAAGACAAGCTCTGTGAGACAGGGTTGTGTCTCTGTTGCTTTGCTAGAATACCTCACTACTACCAGAGGAAACTTTCAAGTCCACCCCCTTTTCAGGCGATGGATGTAATTAAAATAAAGCTAGTTTAAAGGGATCAAGCATGCATTAGGTATACATGCCATACATACCAATAACAAACGCATCAGTCTTGTACTGCAATCATGTAATGTCTTTCTAAATACAATCTCAAAAATTTACTCTCCCAATCCTTAAACTTGTACATGTACTGACCAATAAATTATGAAGTATGAAGTATACTCTAGGGTCATTCCTAAAGTTTTGGAGGCTCTAGGCAAAGTAAAAAATTGGTTTTTAGGAAAATCAAGAGTAAGCCTTATTTTGTCTCTTTTTGTACTTTATGAGGGAAAAAATGGGCCATATTTTGTTCTTTATGGGAGTGGGCCCTCAGTAGGTGCCCTGACTGCCCTTGCCTAGGGTGGAGATTGGTATAATCTCACCAAAAGGTGCGCAAATGTAATCTACATTTAATAATCATTTCTTGTCTTCTAAAATATAATCTCAAAATTTTATTCTCCCAATCTCTAAGTGTGCTTTCAAGTGTTTTCTTAGATGATAATCATGTATTTAGGACTTAGAATTATTTTCTTGTTAGTGTTTTTTGTGTTTTAATTGTTTGATTATTTTAGAACAATGATTTGATCTTATTATTAAGTTTCAAGGGTTGTTTAAAGGGTTTGTTGGTGAGTAGAAACAAGAAAATTTGAAGAAAAGATGAAGAAGGAGTTGAAGAATAAGAAGATACAAGAGCTTGCATACAAGCAATATAGGGATGAACAATTTGGCACCATCATGCATGAGGTTTTAATGGTTTTGCACAATCGTGCTTCCTCAATGCACAATTGTGGACAAGCAATTTTCAGCTTTTGATATTTTTATATATTTATAGTTTAAGGGCTATTTTTAGAACTAAAACAAGTGGGAAAATCCTAAAAAGAACCCCTAAAAGGATCAAAAGTATAAAAACAAAAAGAAAAGCATAAAATAGAGGCTACACATCATAAAAAAAGGAATCAAAAGTGGGAATATCAAGATCAACTCCAATTTTTTTCTATATCAAGGCTCCAAATTGTTTTCTTTCTTTTCTCTCTTGTACTTCATTTTCTTGGATGTTAATTTTGATTAGTTGTGTGTTGAACATGATTATGGATTTTGAAGTCCATATTAGGGTTTATTCTTGAGATTTTTTTTATAACTTTATCTTGTTAAAGTCAATTTAATCATATGATGCATCTTATTGAAGATTAATCTTACCCATAATACAATTAACTCATTAAATTGGATTATAACGACAATTAGAACATGAAAGATGTATAAGTATGCAAACATGCCTGATGATAACATGCACAATTAGTTAATGTAAAACTACATAAAATAAAGGTCAATTATTTTTTTTTATAAATGGAAATTGTAAGATAATTCATTGTAAAATAATGCATACAAAAAAATCAATTTATCCTCCTCCACACATAGAATCAATATTGTCCTTAATGTTGGGTAAGATAAAAAAAAAAGAATAATGCAAAAAACGGAATGAGGAGTAAGGGTAAAGAAACCCTCTGAAATAACCGATGCATTGTCAAGAAACCAAATTCCGCACCTTGTACTCTTATCTCCCGCCAAGCGATATATGACAAAAATATGGAGATAGAACAAAATAGTACTGAAGTTATCCTTACAAGTTGCCAAAATAAAATAAAACATAGGGTGAGATTAAAATAAAGTGCAAATCCAAATGCATGAAAGTTAAAATGCAAATGTAGTCCTATGATCCTACAGTATCATTACCCGAAGGAGGTGGTTATTGCTATTGGAACGGAAAAAGAAAGCATGCTATATTTGGAGAACCGGTAGATTTCAAAACATTTTAGAAATTATATTTGCAACGGAAGCAACATATCCAAATCATCATGTTAATCCACACATGAATAATAATAAACTTAAACAAGATGAAGAGTATTACGACTCCTTTGCTATAACTTTAATTCCTCGCTGCGCCATCCTCTCCTTCTTCTTGTATTCAAAACCTTTTCTTTTGAATCTTTTCCTTTAGCAATCTATCTTCTCCTTGTTGTTGTATCCTTAACCAATTTAATTTACCTCTTGTTCTTCAAGGACAACTAGGTTAACAAAATCCATTGCTGGGAAAGGAGAAGAAATGTTTGGAGGAGATTTTCTTAGAAGAAGATGAACCAAAAATGAGACTCTTTCACTTGGTAATTTCAGTTCACCCTTGTATGAAAGGAGAGAGTGTGTCAAAAACATGCAAGAACTCTTTCTTACACCTCAATTTCGGTTATGCATGGAATGGAAGAAGAGAGAGGCATCCAATGCATCACTTCTTTCATTAATCAATCATAAAGTAGCCAATAAATGAGACTCTCTTCATTTA
>JANKOD010000006.1:13958687-13988143 GCA_026284645.1 Erythroxylum acuminatum | reverse complement strand
ATAACAGTAAGTTATCTATGTTAGCCACATATCAGAAACCTACACATTACAGACATGCGGTATAACATCATTGCTAAACATTTATCATCCTCACATAATTTAACTAACGATCTCATAGTCTACTTTTAACACCATCTATGACGAGGATACTATTGAAATTTCGGCAGCATTTCCCCTATAATTCCCACACCCCCTTAAAAATTAAGGGTCCCCCTGCAAACGCAACACACTTCTATCTCAACCAGTAATCAAACCGCAAATTCAATCTCCATCCAAGTTGTATGTTGTCAAGTTTAACGCAGTGCAAGACAGCAATAACAGTATCAGGGACATGCAAATGGGCAGTTTAATAACGAGATCATGCATCAGGCGATACAATTACTATCCAAAGCATACGCACTGACCTTAATTCAAATGCCGATAAATGTTCCTGGAGTACGACACGACCAATGAACAATGTCACGGGCGATCACGATGTTAGAGCTGCAATGAGATCCAACGTTGATGTCATACATAGTTATTTCTAATAAAAATTACGAAAGACATGACATCTTATACGCAATGGTAAACATGGATATATCATTGTCAGATAATTAAACTAAGGATCTCATATTCAGTCTTAAACACCATATTCCACATGGATCCTATTGAAATTTCGGCAGCATTTCCCCTATAATTCGAACACCCCCTTAAAAAATAAGGGTCCACCTGCAAAAGAAACACACTTCTATCTCAACCAGTAATCACACCGCAAATTCAGTCTCCGTCCAATGTGTGTTTTGGCAAGTCAGAAACATTGCAAGACATCAATACAAGATTCAAGGACATGCATGGAAGTTCAATAGCGACCCAACGATCCAAGCGATACAATTAGTAACCAAAGCATTGGCACTGACCTTAATTGAAATTGTCTCAACTGTTCCTGAAGTACGTTATGGCCAATGAACAATGTTACAGTCGATCCAGATGATAGACCTGCAAGAATTTCAATGTCCACTCAAACTACTACAATGAAGTTCAAAAGGTCACCTCTCATGTAATTGGGTCTACATATTTTGACCAAAAGGGTGCATTTCATCAAATGCACAACACACCACTTTTACAGAAAATTGAAAAGAGGATTAGCTACTGGGTAAACATATTTCTTTCACATACTGGTAAGCTGCAACTCATCTAATAGATATGAAAATTGAAAATGTTTATGTTTCCTTCTAACAACATTTTGTTGACGATTTTTAATGCAGAATAGATGGTATACAATTCCTTTTTAGCAAAGAAAATGATTTCATGTCAAGTTCTTTAACATTGTCAACTTGCTTAACTTCTTTTTCTAAATAGACTCTTAATCAAGTTACAAAAGCTAGGTAAGATAAACTGAATATATGACTTATGCCTCATAAGATAAACCAATGTGACTCTGGTGAAATCATAAACTACTGTAAGGAAGTTTTTTGTGTTTTGCCAAAGGGCAAATTTCACAAACTTTATTGCAAACAGTGCAATTATATCAGGTTCAAATTTAAATACTACACTCAATATGTTGTGAGCAACATGACCAAGATAGTGCCAAATATCAAACAACGACGACTTTGAATTGGTGTTTACATTGGAAATAAAAGTTTAATCATGTTTATATATAGTACTAGAGACTTCAGACATATGATAAGATAAATTTGTGTCTTGTTAAAGAGAGTGCAAGTCGTCATGACACTAGCCCTAGATTACACAATGTTTAGAGGAAAACACGAAGGAACACTTGCGAGTTTTTATAAATTTACTAATAGATACGAGGTTGAACTTGAAAGAGGGTATGCATAGAACATTGTATATTTGTATTGAATAAGAAAGTGATACAAAACCTAGATGTTTTTAAAAGGCTTAAAATTATACAAGGGCGAAACATCATAGCATGTATGAATAAATGCACCAGTTTTTAACACCCATTTGTCATGCAAGGATGTTATAATAGCTTCAAAAGTGTTATGTTTGTTTGTGGTGAATGAAAAGGGTAGACTAAGACATTAAGGACAAGATTAAATTTGAGATTCCCTCAAGAACCTGTGACTTATGCCAGATGCAAGTAGAAACTATAGATCATCTCATGGATAAATGCTCCTACTTTAAGTTTATTTGGTCTAAAATTATAGAGATACTAAATATCCAAGGGAATCCTTCTAACTGGAAGGAAATAGTGAAAAGAGTTACTAAGATTTGAATAAGCAATAAGGCTAACTACAAAGTGGCGAAGATGAGTTTCGTAGCACTAATTTACTTCTTATAGAAAGAAAGGAATACCATAATTTTTTAAAATGAAACTAAAGCATAAGAACAAATCTTGCAAAAATCAATTATAAATTAGAACCAATGTGAACTAAGGTAGTTGAACATTAGAACATGGGTTAGTTGTAGAATACTAGTTAATTGGTATTCTACAACAATCATTTTTATATCTCTGACGATACTAATACAATCATTTTTAACTTTTAAAAAAATTGGTAATTTTTTTAACCTAAATGTTTTCAAAAGAATTTAAGCTTACACTAATGTTATAAATTTTTTTGTTTATGTAACAAAATGATGAATAGACTTCCATATAGGTAATGTCAAAATTAGATATACTAATTTTTTTATTATTTTATATACGTCCTATATTATCACTAGGCATTCCACTAATAGTATGAACCACTTGATTTTATCCGTCTATTCCAATCCAAAAATCATGACCCTTATATTCCTTGCTTATCCTCTCCTCTAAAGACCATGGAAAGTCTCCTACATTAGCATACTTGTATTTTTTTACTTCAAAACTTCTTTGAAGTTTGAACTGATGCATGTGAAAAAATTTTAGGTAATGAGTGTTTTCGTAGAATTTGCAAAATATATGCTTTTGGAAGTATACGAATGATATAATAGTAGTTAATGAATTGAATTTTGAAGGGAAGAAAAGGGAGCTCCACTGTCATTGCACAAACCAAGTAAGATGATGCATTTCTTTGATTTAGGTGGAGACATTTATACAACTATAAATCATAAATTACAAGTTTCAGAAGGAGCATATGAGGTACAATTTGAGAAATATAGTGAGGAGATTGCAAACATTGTATGATTATTGCTTTGGCCCTAATGAGGAACTACCTATGAATTGTAGTAACAATATCAAAAGAGTTCCTAAAGATAACATTATATCATTGATTTCCACTACTAAAGTGAAATATTTATTTCCATTTATGAAGATAGAAGAAGTTGAATCAACTGAGTAATCAAAGGGTGAACAAAATAAGAAAACTAGATGGTATAAAATAAATTAAGAGAGATCCAAGAAAATTCAAGTGAAGAACCAAAAACAAAAAGGAATCAATCACCTAAACATGTAACAAATTGTTATAATATTTCTTGAAACATTAGCATTTTAATGAATTATGTGCTTAATCATTATATAACCATTTACATGTAGGACATAATGTATCAATCCTTTCATAATTAAGAGAAAATTTATCTTAGACTTTAAAGAAAACATCTTAATATTAAAAAAAATTTAAGAAACTTAAAAAAAATACTGAATGAACTTGTTGTCAAAGAAAAGAGTTTTCAATTTTGAAAAAACTTCGGGATTTAAAAAAAATTAGTTAGATTACTTTGTATATGAATAGATATTATTTGGCATTATATATAAGTTGGATTTGTTCATTGACTGGACAATGTACATTTATTACACTATTTATTTACAAAATGCATTCTTCATTTAGCTAGTAAAAAGGTTTTGACCAACTAGCCAATGGTGAGTTTAATTAGAAAGCTATCGAAAGGACAATTTTTGTCTAGTTAGAGGTCCAACTAATCGATACCCCAACTAAAAAATATATGCATAATCGAAGGTGTGTAATTAGCTAATTGATTAGAGACTAAAAATTGCAACATCTACTTTATGTGTCTAATAACTATTTGAGTTGATCTTGAGTAAAAATAAACCACGATTGAGCTGTGGAAAGAAGATTCAATATATTTGAGATTTGCTAAAAGCCTTGAGAGGTTTTTAGACTGTATGTATCATTCCATAACATATATTAAACCATAGTTCATTATTATTAGCAAGAAAGAGAGGTTTCGATTTGTATATGATTGTGCAATTGCAATTGTTGCAGTTGAGAAATTATTGATAAACACCAATGTGACTCTGGTGAATTTGCATAAAAGAAAAATGTTTGTATAATATGCATAAAAAAAATTTGTTCCCTTAATTTAACATAATAGATCATATTGCAATTTGCATATTGGATTATCATCAGGTTGAACAAAACATTTTTTGAGCAATTCCCATATTCTAGTAGCTAAATTTATGTAAAATACTAGGCTAGATACTAACTCGTAGATTTCAATAACCAAGAAATGATTAAATTTCAACATTTATATGAATATAGAATTAAATATAAGAACAAAAAAAATTAAAACATTAAAATTAATTTTAAAGGTCTATACCCATCGGTAAACCGACGGGGAGGGAGGAGAACTGTTACCTTCGTCGGAGACCACAACGCCGGCGAGAGGAGGAGCACCTGCGGCGAGGGGAGGGGCACAACACCGGCGGAGAAGAACCAAGGTGGCAGATCTCTCAACGCCAGTCGCCGGAGCAGCTGCGGAAGGGAGAGGACCACGTGCGGCTGGGAGAAGAAGGCCACGCGTGTCGCCGGAGCAGAAGCAACGCCAGTCGCCGGAGAAAGCAACGGAGTTGGAGGCAGGTGCGGCGAAAGGAGGGAGGAGGAAGTTTGCACGGGGGAGAGGAAAAAAAGAGAGGGGTAGGTTTTAAGTCGACAGACGTTTTTACCGACCCCAGTACCGACCGAATTTTCGGTCGGTGAATAACCCTTCATTAAGTTCTACGACCGAATACATATCGGTCGCTATTTTTGAACTGTCAGCCAACTTCTCCGACCGAACGATTGTTTCGGTCGGTATTTCCAACGGTTCTCAATACCGTCGGTATTGGTCGGTCGCAAATTATGATTTTTCTTGTAGTGTATGTATGAAATTAAGTTTTTATGATTTAGGTTGCAGTTTGAAAAATCATAAAGCAAGTTGAATCAACTTGTGAATTGATATAAGTAGTTAGTTGCATAACATTTTGATGCTCCTTTATGATTGATATATTCTTGATCACTACTTTGTCTTAGAGTTTAGATATGTTACTTATTTTATTTTCTTATTCAATGAACTATAATCATTATTCTTAGTTTATAAATAGAGGGTAGTTAACTAAACAATCCTCATGAAATCAACCTATACTCACTTGTGTTAGTGATAATTATGTTGTGTGCTTGGGAAAACAAATAATTAGGCATATATATCACAAACATAAAAGAGATTGAAATGGAGTTAAAACGCATTGGATAAAGTCAATTGAAATAGGAGATAATAGTTAAGATTGAACAAAATTAAATAAGTTAAAATGAAATTAAAGGAGACTATTTTTTCCTACGAAGAAAAAGATTTAAAATTTTGATTTATAAAAGTTAGCTGTTCAATTAATAAATCAAACGGTTTTTATTAACAAAGATTATTATAGTAAATTGAATCTAAAATTAGCTAATTCAAGATTATTGTAGTTTAACATTTCAATCTGATTCTACTTTTTAATCACTGGAAGGAAAATGTATTGTGGTGGATACAAATGTTAAAAGTATTAACTTCTTCAATTCAATTTTAATCTGTTATCTTTCACATTGAAATTGTAAGACCTAATACTTTTTATCCTTGTAAATTTAATGATAGCAAGTTTAGAAAAGGAAGAATAACAATAGAAAAGGTAAAGAATGTAACAAATTCATTTACAGTTTATTTTCTTGTGTGGTATAAAATATCGAGATTAGAACCATTGGACTAATTCACTCTATTAGTTACCTCTGTATGCCAAAATGTTGAATGGTAATGTTTAAGCCCAACACGCTCTGCAAATTCTCTTCCATGTTCGTTTCAAGGCAAGTTCCTGATTTAGAAGCATAAGCCTTCAAATCATTATGGGCCTTGATGATCCTAAAAAGCCCTAATTAAACCCATGTCCGCCTGTATTCCTCCTTTGTTTATTCCTTTTTGGTGATTTCCTCCTCCTCCACTTCACTTATCGTATTGGTGTATGCTGTGAGCCCACGAGTGAAGCACCACAAAGCTCCTTCTTGAAAACCATTAGCCGCCAGTCTCCCTTTTCTTCTTTGTCCCTTTTCTTAATTGGGAAATTATGATAGCCGCAGTATCCTGGGTTCCCAAAGGTGTTTTCAAGTCCGTCCCAGCAGTGGCAGAGCCACCCTCCAAGGAGGAGATTGATGAGATTATAAAAAGCGGTGCTTTCGAGAGAAAGTAAGAAGAGGTTTATCTCTTTTATTCCTCTTTGCCTTGTTTTCCAATGACAGTTGATTCTTGTTGCTGTTTGCTGCTTTAAGAGGTTTTTGTGCTTGTGGTTTCTGCAGTGGAGATAGCGGCAGTGAGGAAGACGATATTGTTTATGTTGCTGATGAAAATATGGAAGTTGATACTTGCAAGCAGACGCATGAAGTCGGTCAGGCATTAGCTGTCGCTGATGCTCTTGGGAAAACTTCTAATACCAGCCATTTTGATGATATTGCTGATGGCTTGAAGGAGCTTGACATGGACCATTATGATGATGAGGATGAAGGTAAAGATAATAAGAGAACGTTTGTGAGACGACCGTACTTCATTCTTGTTTGCTTTTATATAATGCGTGGGATAGTGTTTTGTCGTAGTTGAAAAATTAGGACTGTTCAATCAGATTTGAACTAATCTGTGAATTGTGGCGATTTCCATCTAATTTTTTGCCTGATGAATTCTTTTAATTCATGCTGTGGATTTATGCTCTTCAATTGAAGACTAAAGTTGATATCTATACAACTCTATGAAAACTCCTCTCAGGCATTGAGCTTTTCAGTACGGGTCTTGGGGATCTTTACTACCCAAGCAATGAAATGGATCCATATCTAAAGGATAATGATGTAAGTTTACTGATTTCTTGTGTTTTAGCTTACTACTTCTTTTTGGCTTCTGATGCTTTGGCACCCCTTTTAGGAAGATGATTCTGAAGAGCTTGAAGATATGACCATCAGACCAAAAGACTCGGTTATAGTTTGTGCCCGCAATGAAGATGAATTCAGTCACCTTGAGGCATGCAACATTTTGTTGGCTAGTTCTCATTCTCTATTTCTCTCATCCTCTAACTAATATTAATGTATTTTTACTCAAATGCAGGTTTGGATACTTGAGGAATCTGATTCCAGTGAGCTTAACATGTATGTTCACCACGATATTGTGCTTTCAGCATTCCCTCTTTGCACAGCATGGTTTGATTGTCCTCTTAAAGGAGAAGATAGAGGTACTTTAAATCCTGCACTTTCTGGTTTCACATTAGGTGTGCACTTCTTATAACTAATGGTTATGATATTTTGCTGATATTTCTGGTCATGAAAAATAATTTTTGTGTGGCTCACTGTAGTTGCGTTATATTTGTGACCTTTTTCGTCTTTGCAGGAAATTTTGTTGCTGTTGGTTCTATGGAGCCTTCGATTGAAATATGGGATCTAGACACTGTATGTGGAATAATGATATGTAATATTTAGTTTTATTCAATATGTAGATAGATGCTTTTTGGGACTCCTTACATCATTAAAATGCTCAGATTGACGAAGTACAACCATCATTGGTATTAGGCGGCACCCTTGAAAAGAAGAAGAAGAAAAAGGGAAAGAAGGTTTGTTACTTCCAAGTTCTTTTCTGATTTGTACAGGTTTGTTTTTGTCAAATGGTAACATAATTTGACGAGTGGTTAAAATCAATGCCATGGAATGTTCATCAATAATCATGAACTTCATTTGCCTTTAAAAAATGACCTTTGACTCTACTGGAAGTTTGATCATTTCCTTTCATCATTTGATACAAAAACATGAAATTTTGTTCCGTTTAAGAAACTGAAATTTAATCTTTAACTTTCAAATACATGTCTTCTTTTAAGAAACATCAAACCATACAGAAGAAAATGTAGATATGTGATGAGCAGAATCAAGGTTGAACAAGTTGGAAAGCCCTAAAATTAATGTTTTCAGAGTCCAGGTATTCCAAAGAGTGGGAAAGGAAATGTCAACAGTTTTAGGATGTAGCTCTATCTATCTATCTATCTATCTATCTATCTATCTATCTATCTATCTATATATATATATATATATATATATTTATTTATTTATTTGCAATCACATACATAGCTATCCTCTGGTTGCTTTCTCGCTTTTTTCAGATGTCAACTAAGTACAAAGAAGGCAGTCATACTGATTCTGTACTTGGTCTTGCTTGGAACAAGCAATTCAGGTTTTTCTAAATCTTTTAGTTATTTGTCATATTATTGGTTCTACAGATTTTAGTACCTAGATGTGATGCTCTTATAGCAAATGAATAAATGTTACAGGAATATCCTCGCCAGTTCTAGTGCTGACAAACAGGTCAAAATTTGGGATATTGCTTCTGGGAAATGTGATATTACCATGGAACATCATACGGACAAGGCAAGAATTATTTTGTGCAATATGGGTTATATGTTTATATTAGGTATGCTTTCTATTTGCAATTTGATGTGTTGTATTTTTTTGTTCATGTTACTTCCTGCAGGTTCAAGCAGTTGCTTGGAATCATCACGAGCCTCAAGTTCTTCTTAGTGGATCTTTTGATCGTTCAGTAGTTATGGTAATAAGGATCTTATCTCCTCTGTATGTGCAAATGTGTGAATATGAAAACCAATAAAAATAATTTTATGCGCTAGCTAAAATTCCATTTTCTTTAATCTGGAAGTTCTATTCTGTAATTGCTCTCTAAATACTTTGCATTCACGTGATATTCTTGTGAGCTGCAGAAGGATGGGAGGATACCTTCACATCCTGGTTTTAAATGGTTAGTGACAGCTGATGTTGAAAGCTTAGCTTGGGATCCACATAATAGTCACTCATTTGTGGTGTGTGCTTCCTCTTTCTAGTTATTGTTTTATTCCGACAGTTCGAGGCATTTGATTTTGCCAAATGATGGAAGTTGTTAATGTCATCTTTGTGCTGTAAACATAAAGGTTGATTCTTTCAATTTTTTTTAGGCGAGTCTTGAAGATGGTGTTGTCCAAGGTTTTGACATTAGGGCTGCCAAGTCTGATTCAGCTGGCTACTCGAAGCCAAGTTTTACTCTTCATGCACACGATAAAGCTGTTTGCACCGTCTCCTACAATCTGTCTGCTCGTAATGTACACATCTATATGCTCTCCAATCCTAATTTATATGCAAGTCAAGTTCTTGATTAAACATGCATAACTCTTCTATTGTATTTTGACAGCTTCTTGCGACAGGATCAACTGATAAGATGGTAACTAAATCTTATGGGCCATCATCTAACCTGTAAACCATCCGTGCTTTAATATTGTTTGATTGGGTGCTTGGCATTTTCTGCAGGTAAAGCTATGGGATTTGTCAAACAACCAGCCTTCATGTGTTGCATCTAGGGATCCTAAAGCAGTATGATATTCCTAAATTTTCTGAGACCTGTTTCATTAACGTGAGTTGGAAAGTAATCATGTCCTTAACTTTATCAGGGGGCCATCTTCTCCATTTCTTTTGCTGAGGACAACCCGTTTTTGCTTGCCGTTGGAGGCTCAAAAGGGAAATTAGAAGTGGGTGAAAACTTTGCTATGACATAATTGTGCAATACAGGTGATGTATCTACCAAATCCAATTTCAATTGGTTAGTGATCAATGGATGTAATCTATGGCTGCAGGTATGGGATACATTGTCAGATGCTGGAGTTGCCAGAAGATTTGGGAGCCACATTAAGCAAAACAAACATGATCCTGGGAGTTAAGGCTTCAAAATCCGACCAGTACTAATCAGAATTGCATGGCTTACAGAGCTTCAGTATAATTAGTTTCTAGAAAACCGCCATACTTATGATTTGAAAATTTTCGAATGTAAATACGAAGTAAAATTAGGTTGTTTGGTAGAGAATGGGATACATAAAGAGAATAGCGGTCAAGTTATAAGGACCGAATTATGGGTTTTATTTATTTATTTATCGAAAAGTGTAATTTGGCATATGAAGCTCTCTGGACTGAAAACGCTTTTGATTTTTTAATAGCATTTTTCAACTCTTATGCAGTTCTTTTATATATATGTTTATATTTAAAATTTAGGTCTCCGTTGTACTTTAATCCAAGTATCAATGCCTCTTACCTATTGCCAACACTATTTCATATCAATAAAACGAAGTCATCTCTTAATTATGCCTTACAGTATTGATGTGTTGTTGCATTGTACGTATGTTGTCCAATTATATCTAAACTTGTATATAAGCTAAATTTAATAAAACTTCAACATATTCTTTCCAAATTAAGTCTATTTTACTAATTCGTTGTACATTTTGGTCTTTTTATTCATTGACTCATTCTATTCTTTCTCAATAATTTGTTAACTTTAAAGTAATTTGGTCTTTTTATTCATCGACTCATTCTATTCTTTCTCAATAATTTGTTAACTTTAAAGTAATTTGGTCTTTTTATTCATCTGACTCATTCTATTCTTTCTCAATAATTTGTTAACTTTAAAGTAATTCATATAAGTAAACGATAGTAAAAACTAAATAAAGCTATAAGACTTATTTTTAAATTCGTTTCAAGTTAGGATGATTAATTAACAAATCTTAGGGCCCTCAAAAATTAATTAATTGATAACGATAGATGGACTTGATGCCTTGCTTAAGAAAGAGATCCAAGTTCTAAAAGCACTACTAAATGGTGACTGAACAAACTTTATCTCAAATATAGTATAATTTGAATTATGTCCTCCTTTATTTCTTTATAGTTTCTTTCATATTCTTTGTTCTCTCCCATTCTTTATTTTCTCCTATGTGATTTTATATAGATCATCTATGAGTTGTACGCAGCATAAATTTCATGATGCAAAACTTGCAAAACCCGTGGCTCACTCTTTTCAAATAATGGGGAAGAAGACTGAAATATACCACTGAAAGGCTCTACTAAGTCAAGGATAGGCTATTAAGAATGCAAAGGAGGTAGATGTGCAGTTAACTAGATCTAGCATAGGTCATACATAGATGATAGTTAGAATTGACGATTCTCCTAAATTTCCCTCATCTTTTACCTTTTATTCTTCGAAAATTAGAAATATTTTTTTCAAGTATGAATTTTGTTCTTTTGGAACCTAGTCTCTTCTACTTCATTTTTCTTTTTATTTATTATTATCACTATTATTCTATCCTCCTGTTGTTCTTTCTAGGAATTATTACATCCTTAAGTGATTCAACAATTGGATCGTTAGAGTTATTATATTCTTAACGTAGGGTTTATCTTTTTAATTGTAGATATTCTTTTGGAAGCAGTTCGTGCTAATGAAGCATGGGGATTGTATTAGAATTGTGACCCAAAAGAAACTTGGGCATTTGTTACTTAGATCATATTTGTGATTTAGTTTCATACTCGATCAAAATAAAATAAAAATTGGAACAATTTTAATTATGCAATTGTTGCTTCTATCGACTTTCTTAGAATTTTTAAAAAATAATAAAAAAAGAAATTTCTTAGAATTTGGATAAGCTATTTCGGAGTTATGGTTACATAGTTATGGTTCATTTATATTTACATCTAATTGAATTGAAGCAAAAGTCTAATGAATAGAAGGATATGATAGTATAACACACACACACACACACATATTTGATTGACTTTTACAGAGTTGGTCATATTGTAATAACTGCAAGTGCACGACATAACTGTAGCTAATACCAACAAATACGAGTCGTTCCTACAAGGAGATTAAGTACTAGTAGTTTCCTTTGTTTTATTATCTAATCTACAAATGGATTGTGGTTTTTGAATTGAAGCAAATAAAATTGAGCAAATAAAATAAACGAACAACACAATTAAAACAAAGAATTACGTAAGCACTTAGTGAATTACCGATGCTAGACAATTAGTTCCTAGGTTTGAATCCTCCCAAACTCTTAACAAATTGATCTTTTATTATGCAAATTGTTTTGTTGATTTATTAGACCATGGAGACTCCTACAGTATGCTAGTAGTTGATCTTGAGTCTACAAACAACTAATCCTGAGGTTTTCATCCAAATTACTCAGCTTAAAGTTTATAGGATTGTGTTACCAATTATTGAGTCCCTCTATTAGGTTTGACCCTAATTAAGAAGATTTATGTCGTCCTATCTCTAAGATTGCGGTCAACTCTTTCCAATTACTATAAATCTATTCATTAATAGGATTTCTCAATCTTTATATATGAAATCAGATTATGATCTAATATTCTAGACTACTAGAACATAAATAAAATGAGTAATTGGATCACAACAAATCAATCAACCAATTGCATTAATAAAAGATTCAACACATGTTAAAAAGTATAAACATAGGGTTCATCTAACCTAAATACCAACAAGGTGTTTTGATCAATAGGATTTCTCAGTCTCTATACATGGAATCAGATTATGATCTAATATTCCAGACTACTTGAACATAAATAAAACAGGTAATTGGATCGCAACAAATTAATCAACCAATTGTGTTAATAAAAGAGTCAACACATGTTAAAGTATAAAGATAGGGTTTATCTAACCTAATTAATAATAAGATGTTTAATTACACATTACTAAACACGAAATCAAACATACATAAAAAGAAAAACGAATTGAAAACAAAGGAATCATATTTCTAAATCTCCTTAGTTGTCTTCTATTGAGTATTCTTGCTATCCAGAGGTCTGATCTTGTATTTCGATGGATCTATTAATAAGTTCTTTGTGTTTCTCGCTTCTTTGGCTCAAAATCGCACTTGGAGTGGCCTCTAAGAGTTTCATAACACCTCCTTTCGTCTCCTCCTCTCAATTGTCTCTGAAATCATCTTTTATATTGAAATCTAGGGTTTTTGATGATGTATGGGCTGATGCACGACTGTGCAACAGATTGTGTATAACCAAAAATTGCCAAAATTTGTGAAATTGTACAACCTGGGAGAAATGCATGGTTTGTTGCACAGCAGTGCATCCCTTTTTTACTTCGAATATTAGTTTTATGTAATGATTCCTTTTGAATTTTTCTCCTTTTAGTCCGTAAACACATTGGGGCGAATTAAGTACCAAATATACAATTAAACTAAAATATGTCAAATATGAGGTTAAAAAATATGATCAATTATCCATCTATCAAATATCCCCACACTTAAACTTTTGCTTGTCCTCAAGCAAATCATAATCAAAATTATAAATCTACAACATCAATCCATCATCAATCTCAATTTGTCCATTCATACTATACATCATCATAACCTATTGAATAAAATTAACATACAATTATAGTCAAGTTAACTTCCTAAGAAATATTAATAGTAATCACATCAACAATCTTATTGAAATAAAAATCATATATTTTTACGCCCTCACTAAGATGTCACTTAATGCACTCAAGTGAT
This sequence comes from Erythroxylum acuminatum, assembly GCA_026284645.1. NCBI lineage: Eukaryota > Viridiplantae > Streptophyta > Magnoliopsida > Malpighiales > Erythroxylaceae > Erythroxylum > Erythroxylum acuminatum. The sequence continues at coordinate 13,974,630 of JANKOD010000006.1, read as the reverse complement.
TAGGGTGAAAAGCATCAAAAGTCTCAATCAATGCATAGTAAAACTCTTGCCATATGTTTGCTGTAAAATCACATCTCCACTATTTATGTATAAACTAGAAACAAAAATTAAAAATTCATTGTACAGGTTGTAATGGGGTATAGGTGCAATATGATTAGGATAATAAAAAGGTTGATTTGAAGGAAATTTAGTTAAAAAAAACATTACATGAAACTTATTCACAATACTCATGGGTCATTTCATTACAAAACTAATGGTACTATATACTTTTTCTTTTCTTCTTTTTATATATATATGGGCTCATTTTTCTTTACAATCACTTCGAGCATTAATCATGTACCACAATTAAACAAAATATTGGACCATACAAAAATTCAAGTTTCAAACAAGCAAAAAATGTAAAAACCCTTTAGGGTTCAAAAAAATAAAAAGGTCTTCAAAAAAATAGGATAAAGGTCAATAATTTAAGTTAATAATAATTAAAAAAGGGTAAGGCTCAACTTGGTTATTCATTAAGTTAAATTTGAAAGTGTGGTAATTTTCAAAGAAATAGGCTAAAGTAAGTTGTTGAATCTAAGTGCCTTCATTATGTTAATGCTTCTAATTCAACAAATATGGTCTCAATATGCATAATAAAAGCAAGTTCTAGAATCATTCTACTACATAATGACAACACACATGAAAGGAGGAAAAGAGCTTAGAAATTTGTTTTTACGCTCAAAAGCTCATAAAAATGGGTATATATGTGTGTAAATAATATATGATTTAATTCAACTCGATCATCTCATTGAATACTAAATATATAACTTAGAAAACAAATTGTGTTCTAACCATCATCCTTTACATTTCGATTCAAATCAATATTCAACAATAAAGTAGTGTGTTAATGGACAGATCCAACCAATTCAAAATATCAATTAATAAGATTTATAATCAAAATTATAATAAGCTTGAAGAAATCAGTAAAAGATTTATTAAACCCATCCCCACACTTAAAGTTGTAAATTAGCCTCAGTGTACACAAAACAAGCATATTTGAAAGTGAAAGGGTTAAGTTGGTACTTTCTTGAAGATGATTTTCTGATTTCAGATCCATCCGATGTTAAACTACATCCTTGCAAAATATAAGAAAAAGGATAATAATAACAAAAGAAATAAAAATAAAATTATTGAAAACAAGAAAATAAGAGTGATTAAAATATGAAATGACATAACCAAAGAAAATCTTAAATCTTGGGTTGCCTCTTAAGGAGCGCTTAGTTACCGTCGTTAGCTTGACTTATCTTTTATGCTCAAGGTGGCTTAGTTAAATTGATATTTTCATTATTAGAATCTAGCTCACTGCCAAGGCACAATTTTACTCGATGGCCATTAACCTTTAGTACCCTTGTGTGGATGACTCACCTCAATTACACCATAAGGAAAAACTTTCTCCATAATGAATGGTCAAGACCATCTTGATTTAAGCTTATCAGGAAATAATCTTAAGTGAAATTTATACAAGAGAACTTAATCTCCCTTCTTGAATTCTTGTGATTGCTTAATCATTCGATCATGATAACTTTTAGCTCTTTCCTTATAGATTTTAGAATTTTCATAAGCCATAAGCCACCATTCGTCCAGTTCAGTCATGTAGAAGTTCCCTTTTTCACCTTCACTTTGAAGATCAAAGTTTATGAGTTTAATAGCATAATATACTTTATGTTCTAACTCAGTAGGCAAATGACATGCTTTTTCATAGACCAACCTATAAGGTGTAACGCCAATAGGTTCCTTATATCCCATCCAGTAAGCCTATTGAGCATCGTCTAATTTAATTGACTAGTCCTTCCTCTAATGCTCTATAGTCTTCTCCAAAATTTGTTTTAAATCCCTATTTGATACCTCGACTTGGCCACTAGTTTAAGGATGATATGGGGTGGAAATTCTACGACTAATTCCATACCTTTTAAGCACCTTTTCAAATTGCGAGTTAAAAAAGGCATACCCCTATCACTGATAATTGCTTTAGGTGTGCCAAAATGAGCAAATAGACCTTTAAGGAATTTCACAACCACCCTAGCATCATTTGTGGGTAAAGCTTGTGCTTCCACCCATTTAGAAACATAATCGACATCTATTAAGACATATTTATTACCAAGTGGTTATGCTTTCTCGATCTGAGAAGTGCATTGTTGGAATTGGATTAAGGGGTTTCCACTAATATTAACAGTATCATTTATTTAGGAAATGGGATACTTTAAACATTTCATTAGCTATGTATCAACATTGCAACAAAAATACTTGTATTCATAAAAAGCCACAGGTTCAATAGCATAAATGTAATAACCCATTTTTATATTGAGGATTAGAACTTTAGCTTATTATTAGAATTAATGAATTGCAAATCATTAACATACACACACATAAATTATGGTTTTGTACACATTACAAAGATATAATATGCACTCAATTGATTCATTTCGAGGTATTAAAAGTTTAAAATGTTCATGATGTGAATTGTGAAATGTTTATGCCTTGCATTTTGGTTTGATTGATCACAAGTAGTAAATTTGGAATTAATTGGTATAACCGAAAATTGAGGGATTAAGATGCACATTTGGGCTAAGGAAAATACCAAGTGATAAGATAAATTGATACTTGAAAATTTTGGATGATTTAGCCGATAATTGAGTGACATTTGGCATTGATCATTGTGTGATAAATGGGCTGGTAAGTTGATGACAAATGGCATAGTTGATTAATGGACAAGTGGTAATTGTAATACATGACATGTTACCTGGCTTGAATGGTGACAAAGGGAAGCATATATACTTGATACATGTTGAACATGCCTTTAGACATATGGCCATTCCATTAGATGACTCCGCACACCTTAGGTGTAACATTCAGCAGGAACAAACTTGGTTCAGTTCATTTCTTGTTCTTTCTTCTCTCACTCACACCACTGAAACTATTTTCTTTCACCTCCCTAAACTTGCTCATGGTTATGCCTAATTTTTGCACAAATAATCCATGTTTTATCCTTACAAAGTTAAGTAAAAGGTCAGCTTGAAGTTGCCTTACTAAACCTAGCCAAAATCCATCTAAGTTTTACCTTGAATGTGTGATGTTCATGCTTACTTGGAGTACTGGATTGGCTTGATCTTTTGAGCTAGAATTGGAGTTAAACATGTAAGTAAATGATTAGTGTTTATAGCATGCTATGAAAGAGAACTGATGATGATGAATTACATATGATGTTAATAATTGATTGTGCTGGAAATTTTTGCATGAACTTATGTACTCTTCTGATCTGTTTTTTCATGTACGAAAATAGTAAGTTAAGGATTGTTGTATGGATTATTTAAGTTGGGATTTGAGGTAAAATTGATGAAGAATTCATGGTAAAGATAGGTGTTATTGAAGTGTTCTTGAATATGGAAAATTAGAGCAGTAGGTTGAAATTCTGGTTTCAATTTCATCTTCCTCTTTCGATCTATTTTACATATCTTTAGAGCATGAATTTGAAGAAACTCAAATAATGAAAGTTGTATATATAGGTCTTAGCTTGAACCTTGTGAAAGTTTATTGATAAAATAGTGACTAGAGCTTGAGTTACGTTTGTTTCCCTAATGCTGACTGTGACAGAACCCTGTGTAGCAACCTTAAATTATTTCCTAATTTTTGAGGACTTTGGAGCTAGAATTAGTCCAAGTATAAAACATGAAAAATGATTATTGATGTCTTATTAATGTTTCTGTGAAACAGTTTGGCTAGAAGATATATTGATAAGTTTATGTAATTAATTGAAGTCATAACCTAAAGAATGGATTGTTTTGATGTAGTTGAGTTCAAATCTAGAAATTATAATTTGTTTAAGGAATAACTAAGTTCTTTTAATGAAAACATGATCTTCAGAACAAAAAAATGTGTATAAGGTATGGATGAATGAGCATTGAAGAACTTGGGATAATTATGAATGAGAATTGGGTAAATGTATGAATATATATTGCTAGAAAAAGTTTAGTAAATGTATAAATCTAGCATGTTGAAATTCCATATTTAAAACAACAATTATATGTGTGTTATAAGAGGCCTTTGATAATGAAAAATGTTTAAGGATAAGTGTAAATTATGAATTGATAATGATATAAAGATGTTTTCCTGAAAGTAATGTGATTCAAAGTATGCAAGTGATGAACTAAAAATGGTTGAATGAGAACTAGGAAATTGTGTGAGTGTATAATCCTAGGAAAAAGAATGATAAATTTTTTAGTGATGAATTGAAAGTGATCAAGTGTATTAAGGCATAAACCTAATTGCAAACTACATGATGCACAAACTATGATGAATGTATAAGTATGATTTATGAATAAGATTTCATACCCGGAATAATCAATCGAGCATGCATTAAACATGACACATATACATGGGTAACTTTGAGCACTCATTTGATTGATCAAATAGTAATGTGTACATGTGTGTATTGTTTGATTTAGAGGCTCACATCAACCGACACCATCTAGACATTGCCAGCACCTCAAGGCAATAGCTAACTATAGTGTACTGTGAGTTAATCTAGTTATGTAAACTCAAATATTTATGCTTCTGTTTGAATTATATGTATAGTGGGTAACCTAGATGTGAGATTTTGATTGGTAATGTGTTCTATTCAAATTGTGTTGATTAAACTTAATTCCTCTATATTGAATTGACATGATATAATTGTGATTATTACTGATTCCGGACGATTGATTGTCCGAGGAGTTCGATATTCGGGATTGTATTGGGAGTGTTTGTGATTTGAATGTGAATAATGAAATTGAATGCTCAACTATTTGTTGAATGCCGGGCTTAGATCTTATGAACTGTGAAAATTGAATGAGTTCATTGACTGAAAGTGACTGATGATATATTATGTGAGCTGTTGTACTCCATTACCTGATGCCTGTTCACATAAAGGAATTGTGACTAGAGTAACCAACCTGAAAAGGGCTTTAAGCTCAATTGTGCGCATTAGAGCCCCAGGCTAAACATTTAATGACCTTAGTATCCACAATAGATACGGGATAGTACTGAAAAGAGCTTGGTATGTACAACAGATACGAGAAAGTGAAATAGGCACTCGGTCACAACAAAGTTAAAATGGAATGAGTCTCATTTGCATTTTTATTTGTATCTTTAAATGTGTTCATGCTATTGATTGTAAATGAATGTTGAACTATGTTGTGTTGAAGTTGAGAAATGCTTATCACTTTGATGGTGATGTGAAGAATTGTGATAAATGAGTGTTATGTTTTGAAATGATTACATGATATTCCTGCATTTAGAATGTACTTTCGGAATGGCTTGAAATGTGATTCTATTTTTACATGTTTCTTGTATTATGATGCAAATTGTAGAATATGAGTTATAGCTCTAAATGATGTGTTACTTTGTTTGAGTTGAATGTTATTCATTGATATATATGTGTGTTCTATTTCTGTTTTGAGTGAACACATTTATGATGGTTCACTCACTGAGTTTGCAAAACTCATCAAAATTGCAACGCTGATTTTCAGGTACTAAGAGGAGACCTTACTAGTAGAACAAACTAATTGAAGTTTAGTACTATTAATTTTGGATCAAGATATGGCTCAAAGGTCTGGTCAGTTATCATTTTAGGATTTTACATAGGGTGTTTTGTATAGTTTTCATTTCATGTAGAATCTTTTGTTTAAAAATTTTGATCACAGATGGTTTCTGTATTGTAAATATAGGGATGGTTTGTAATGAAATAACAGTGTAAAACATGTTTTGTTAATGAAATGAGATAAGTTGTTTTTATGATTACTTATGATATGTATGATGTCATATTAAGTGAATGTAACTACTCTAATATATCATTCCCAAAGGGTATGTGCTCAGATATTCTCAAGAATTTCGAGCATATATCCTATGGTAGTGGTGTGTTACAATAAATTAGTTAATAAGGGACAAGTTTTAGCAGATGGTGCTGCTATAGTATAATTGGTAACAAGCTCTCCTTAGGCAAAAACATATTAGTAGCTTATATCCTATGGGAAGGTTACAATTTGAGGATGTTCTACCCACTAGTGAAAGTCTAGAATCTAAAGATATTTATATTTCTTTTCACATACTGAAGCATAACATTTAGACTCATATGACAACCCAAGACTCTTAAAAGATCACTCAGGAAGTCTAGCATTTAGAAGCCAATTTACTTCAGAATTTGGAAAAAATGGAGTTGTGATGTTGGGTTTTTGGGTAGAGACGTGTGATATTTTAGTTAATAAATTAACACCTAAAATGATGAAATAATTGTTATATGCCCTAGAGGATAGATTATATGAGCCATACTTAGCATCCAAGTATCTACTTTAAAGGAACATGTATAAAACAACCTTTAAGTGGTCAAGGTCGAGTTATAATTTATTAATGATTCGTGAATATATTTTATAGAAATAAGCAACCAAAGTAGGTGATAAAGTCAGTGAAAGTCATGGAAATAAGGCAACATTTCAAATTTTTTTCCTTGTTAATATATGCTTTATTTACAAGATGGAATACCTATTTATATGGTTTTCTACCTATCAGGAGTACTTAAACGAATGAATGTATGACATATATTTAAATGTTCACTCATATAAGTAGGAAGTTTTCTAGATAGACATTATCAAATAACTTCTTTTAATGAGATATAATAATAGGCTTTGAGAAAACTAGTCCATGGATATTTGAACCTGAGTATCTAGGAAAAAGTAGAATATTTGATGGAAGAACCTGAGATCTTTTTGAGAAACCTGTTATAGTAGGAAAATCTTATATCCTGAAATTAATTCATGAAGTTGATGATAAAATACATAGCGGTTGTAGTGGACATTATGCACTTGTCACAAAACAATCTTTTAGAGAATGAGCTAAGCAAAAGGGACAAAGGGTAGTAGAAATGTAGGTTTGGGCTCTAGAGGGCATATTTTATAAAAGATGCTTAAATCTGACCATATTAGAGCTCAGTAACAAATGCTTAGTACTACAATCATTGGAGGAACAATCTTTAACACTAAGGACGCTCCAGAATCTTTACAATTGCTCCTTTGAGAACTATGATCTTTGGCTCTAGAACTGAACCTTTTCTTTGTATATGAGATATTGAATTGTATCTTTAATTTTCTTCACCCCTGTATTAATAACTAAAATAAAGAGAAAGGGAATGTTAGTGCATCAATTCTATAATTGAATAATTGAACATTTAATTCCTATTATTTTGGTAAATATTTTCTTTTTATCAACATGAATGAATAGTTAAGAAAGACAAACAAGAATTCCTTGCTATTGTATGGGAACATGTTCATCTTCAAAGTATTTTCCCTTCCAATATTTTTATTGGAGTATGTACATATCTTATCTAATTATGTCTAGGGATGGCAATCTTGGCCTAACCTGAGTTTGGTTTGGGTTAGCGGGGCCATGGGCCAAGACCCTTGGCTCGACGGGGCCATGGCTCGGTCAAGCTGAACTGTGCAAAACAACGTCGTTTTGTCAAAAAAAAAATATAAATAATGTAGATGGGTTAGGCCGGCCCTCTCCGTCCAATGGTCCGTCAGGCCATAGGTAGGCCACTGACCGTCCAGCTCGTGGACTGGTCGGGCTCAGGTCACGCCTATTGCCATCCCTAATTATGTCTAATCTTGGTGATGAATTGAATTTAACTAAACTTCAACATATTCATTTCAAATTAAGTTTATATTCAATTGAAAAGAATTTTTAATTTCAAATCATATCCAATATAAAATGTTCAAATTTAAACCCAATTCATAATTCAATTTGTATTAATATGTTATCATTAAAAAACATAAATGATTTACTGATTCGTTTACTCAAATAAAATAAATCTACAAATTTATTATAAAATAAAAATATAATATATTGCAAGAGTATGGTTAAGATAATAATTATAACTCATAATAATATTAAATTAGATAAACAATTATAAAATTTGTAATTTTGATAACAAATAAATAATATAATGCATCTTAACTAATTTATAATAAATATTTAGAAGATAATTATAAGTCACTTATAAAAATTAGGCCAGTATAGACTTTATTTAAGTTTTTATATAACTATATCTCGACATTTAAAATTTTCTATTTTAATCTTAAACTTAAACCTAATCCATGAGTTAATTTTATGAAACCTAATATCTTTGACTTTAAGTTTAGCCCATTAAATCAAATAAGTTGAATTTATGAAATTTATATCTTTAATTTTAAGTTTAGCCCATTAAATCAAATAAGTTGAATTAATTTGTATAAGTACAAATATGTCCCATAATCGATGTCAACACTAATTTCTTGTTTGCTTAGGAGTTAAACAAGGATGTGTCCAAAGTTTATAGAAGAAAAAAAGAATGATTAATTTGAATAACTTGACGCATATGATTATTAAGTTAGAAATATTTGGTTTTTACCAATGCCACATATCAAAGTACACATATTCAAATTGAGATGGTACAAGCTAACGTATTTAATAAGTTATTATTAATATCCCTTTTTCATCCTAAAAACATACCGAGAAGGAATTTGAATATGATGCAGTCAAATTTGAATATAAAACTTGTTGTATTTGAATTGAAGATGAAGAAAATATGAAGAGAAGATAGAAGAACTTTTTAAAGAACAAAAAATAAAAAATATAGCAAGAAAAGAAAGAGAGAAAGAAATAGAGGAAAAATAATTCTCTATGATTCGATAGTATATATAATAGGTTTCAAATTCATTAAAGTAAAAGAATAAGTAAAAGAGCAAGGATAAGAGATCGCATAAACTATTTATAGAGGTTTTGTCTTCCTTGACCTATATATAATGATGGATGTGTTATTTACTTAAGTTTTCTCTATTACTAATCTATTATCCATAACTAAGGAAATTCCACCTATTATTGGAAAGTAATACAATGATAAGTAGGGATTGAATCTCTCAAAGGAGCAATATCATTCTTGATTACTCTAAAACTACTAACTGGTCTAAACTAAATTTGTAAAAGAGTGATGTTGATAAATTTTGATTACTGAAAGATAAAATAAAGAAAAAATTAAATTGGTATCTAAGAGAATTAATAACAAGGAAAATTATCAAAAGAGAATCCAATCATATATCAATGTAATATTAGGAGAACCTAATATTACTTTTGATTTTATGATCTGATTAACCTAGAATGAGTATATTAATCTATATTGATAAATTCTCTTATACACTAAAATCGTACTCTCTCAAGCTACATCCATCTACTTATTGGTTAACTTATATCTCCACAAAGCTAACAATTTTGCTAATTCATTAGCATTTGTAAAATCCTATAAAAATTTATATCTCAACATCAAAAGATTATGTATGTCTATCTTGACCACTCTGTTCAACCATTATTATCAGATTCGTGGTACATTCATAATTAGGCTCTCTAGAGGTATCCATATATGAATTTGCATCAAATTTAATCTATACCGTAGCTAAATTATACATTAAGATCAATCAAAGTTAGTTCACAACATTATTTCCAATTTCATTAGTTAAAATGAATCAATCCATAAAAATTAATTTACCTTTCTAAATACAAAAAAGCAACTAGCCACAAATCACAGTCAAAATAATGTTAGCAATAGACTAAATAAGGAAAATATAATAGAATAAGATCTAAATGAGAATAATAATTTCAATAATAACTTTCTTTATTAAGATAGCATTTAGATCTTGATTCTCTAATGAAAATATACTTGAATTTGGGTTACTTAAGGATTATGAACTTCCTGATGGCCAACCTTAACCTTTAAAGAGAAAAAAGAAGCGCCAAGTGTGTAAAGCTTATAAAAGTCTTCTAAACATTAAGGTTTTGTGCTTTAAGTGTGTTTTAACATATACAAAACATGGTTTGGGCCGCAATCATTGTCTAAGTTAAAAATCCTCCTATTTCATCTGGTAGAGAAACTAGTTTCTGATGTGTGTTGAATTGATTATACATTTACTCCATCACACTGAGTGATGAACGCTATGAAATGCTTAAGATATTCATTTTGGTTCATATTTGATTTCAGGTACAAGTTGGAAGCATAAGAGCTAAAATGAGTTAAAAACACATTCATTGAGCCATCCTCTTGATGTTCAAACTCATTTGTCTTTGTAGAGCAAGAAGTATATGGATTCAGGAGAATATGGACAAGAAAATGAAGAATTCAGCATAACCTATAAGATGCATGACTGTGTATCCAATTACATGACCATCTATAATCACAATGCATAGTTTGATGCATGACCGTGCATCTAACTGTTATTCTTCCCAGAAACCTAATTTTTGCTATAAATGGACATTTAAGTGGCCAAATATAAGATGAATCATTTTTGGAACACGAAAGGAGGCATAAACCTTACTTCTTTGGGATCTATGGAGGGTTAATCTTCCTTCTTCCAATTCATAGGGGAAATCAAAGAAAAACCCATTTAGGCATCTCTTTATTGTGTATTGTTGATTTTCTCTCTTTGGAAATTGTTTATGTTATTCTTAGCTTAATGTTTTAGGTATTCATGTATGAATGATTAATATTTTTGTTCTTAATAGATTGTTTATGTACGAATCCAATTGCCAAAATATGGAATACAATACATAATAGTTGTATTTTCAATTCTTTTGTGGTAAACTAATGGTGATGAATCATTAGGGATAATATGAAATAGATTAAATGGCTCAAGCTTATGCGGTTGTTGCCTAGATTAATCTATTTTCATAGTTTATAATGTGACTTTCCTACTAAAGAGCATATTTTGATTAAAAACAACCTAAGGGAGACCAAGGTTAACAGAACTTACTATTAACCTACGATTAATAAATTCTAAGAGAGGTTTGAAATCAATAAGATGATGAAGTATGTTTATTTATGTATAGGCAGAGATTGAACTAATAACTAGATTCCAAACTCATTCGTCAATTTTCTCAATTTTGTATTATTTAATTTGAATTACTTTCATTATTGCAATTTTACTTTATTTTATCTTTCGATTCCAACCAAAACCCCTTATATCCTAAACACCAATTCTTTTCATTAAAAAAGCTACATACACACTCTCTATAGATAAAATCCCTACTCTCCACTATTCTAAATGTAGTTGTATGAAGTTAGGTTTTATTTTCTGGTGCATTCGACATGCATCAATTTCTAACACACTTTTTTCCTAAACTATAGATTCTCTTATTTCTTTTATAAGTAGCACACAGTTTATGGTACAATTATAGCTTAACCTATTTTGCTCTACTAATTTTCTTAAATGCCATACAATCTTTCCCCAAGTTGTTTAGTAGTGGCAATTTCTTTTCTTATATTTGATATGTATAGGGTGTAGGATGGTATATAGACTTGGATAAGATCGCATGATGGAAATCAACCATCTATTGAAGCTACACAAGGTTTAAAGCAAGGGAGCCATTAAAGGGGCTTAGAAAGATTGTAAAGGAATCAAGTGTAAGTGCTAAAAGTTGTTTTGAAGGACACTGGAGGACCACTAATGAGGAGTAAAGCAAAGAAAGCCAAAGAAACTCTCAATGAGTGTGGACCTTGTTGTAAGAAGTAAAACTTTTCTTCTTTATAAGAAACAAAATAAAAAAGGAGCTAGGTTGACTTATACCTGGTGCTAGACTCATCTTTGTTACTCACTTGCAAAGTTTTAGAATAAAATTGGCATTGAACTCATAGTTTAATTGTTTAGGATTTGTTATTTCAAATTGTTGTTTTCTTTAAAGACTTTAGTTCTTAGGATTTTATGCACATTAAAAACTATCTTATAGATGTAAATAAGAACATAAGTTTATTATTATTGATCAATTAAAAATCTTGGAGAAAAGGTATCTAAAAATATCAAATTGAGATATTTGTACCCTGTCGAAGTAAGGAACCATGGCATACATTTATAGATAATTTGTGTACTTGGGAGTCCCTAATGATTAAATAAACTAAGATTTTACCATGACTGCAATTTTAGAGAGACGCGAGAGCGAAAGCCTATGATCTTATCTATCTAGATTCATAATAAATTTTTGAATAGAAAAAAATGAAGTTGAAATGAGTTAAAAGAAATTCATATTTCTAGACATATCATATATTACGTATTTACAAAATATCGTCTTAATTCATCCTATTTCATCAATATAAACAAAAAATGTTTATAGAAAAAAAGTCCTTTTTCTTGTTCTTGATTTCTTCTGCAGAGATTAAACCACTTTCATTTTTATTTGTAATTGTAAGTTCTTACCAAATAATATCAAAAAAGAAAATATTCAAAAAAGAAAATATTCAATAATAATATTAATAACGAACTGGCATTATTCATTAGTCGTTTTTTATTTCTTTGTTAATATTTATTTTAAATAACAATTCCAGTAGTTATTATTTTATTCATTACTATTACATTATTGATTCTTTTATTCATTGATATTTATTTATTCTAAACAACACTTCCATTAGTTATTATTACTGATTAATAAAAATAACTGCACTTCATTATACACTATTTCGAAAACCCAATGACTCAATTGTAAGGATATGTAAAATACAGGATATATAGATATGAAAGAATTTGGAGTAATTAATGAAAAAATAACTTATGATATTATCTAACTTGCTAATGGTAATCGCAGCCTATAATCTTATCACCCCCATATCATATATTGGTAAATGTGATGATTCATATTATTATTCTGATTTCATTCTAAATCCATCTTGAATCAAAATTTTCTTGATAGAATGATTGTTAGTCTTATTCATATTGGTACTGAATTTTACTAGTCCTATTGGTGAGATTCAAATAAGATTTTTTGGTCTTAGAACCATCTCTATATTTAATTTCTTTTAAATTTCTTTATTTATGTTTCAATATTCTTATCTCTTCTTCCCATAAATCAATTTCCTTTGTTTTTCCATAACATTCTTAAGATTCATTAAAAATATATTGTTTTTAAGTTCCTTATTCCTTATTCTTTATTCTTTGATTTTACATGTTAATAAAAAATAAGAGAAAAGAAAAAAATCAACATTCAACAACGTATTATGAAGAGAAGCATTAGTAAATAGAAGCTTCTAAAAGGTCCTATATAAAACTTGCAAAAGGGGCTAGCAATTGCATTATCCTTTATAAGTAAGGATTATTCGTAATCCAATAAGGAAAGGTTATTATATACATCATAACATTTTGTTTACTATTTTTTATTGCTTTTCATGTTGCTATAGTTATTTATTATTGAATTCTTATTCTTCTTCTCCATTCAATATACTTAGGTTTAATAAAAACTTAACTCTCATTTTGAGTTTTCATATTTCTTGGATTTTAATTAAGTTTTCTTTGTTTACTTCAATCCAATTTGCTTGTTTGGGAGTTATTTGACAGAGGAGGAGATTAAAACTAGCCTTATTAATATATTAACAAGTTTGAAAAGAACCTTTAATTAAGAGTTTAGGTTATGAATTTTAAGAGAAATACAAGAGAGAGTACTTTTGTTATTATCTTTTTCTTGCAAGTTCACTATGACTCAAAACTCTTCTAAAGATAACAAAGAAAGTGATGAGGATAGAGTGGGGGATACACTGGGAGTTTATTATGAATATAATACAAGGTCATTGTAAGTATCTTATTAGGCAATTTGGTGAAGTGAGGGATAGGTTGGAGAAGTACGAAGCTATCATAGCTAGTTTACAACATAACTCACCTTTTCCTATTAGAATGGATGACTTTGAGGTTTATAATGAGGTTGAGGGTGCTGCCACCAACTTGTGGGAGTTAAACCTAAATAGAAGTAGAGGAAAAAGAGCTATAAGAGGATGTACAATGGGAAGGAAAAAAGGAGGCATCATTAGTTTTGGATGTGAAAAAGGATATGTGGAAATTGTGGATAAAAATATATGTAAAACTAAGATGAATATACAACCTTTTAAAGGTAGACCCAAAAGTTTATATGGAGTGGGAGAAGATACTGAAGTTAGTTTGGATCATTATAACTTTTCAAAAGATAAAAAGATTAAATTGTCAATAGAGGAGTTTAGTGATTATACTTTGGATTAAAGGGATCAACATATTCTAACTAGGAGAAGGAACTAAGTATTGCCTTAAAACTTGAGAGGATATGAAATGATTACGAGAAATTGTTTTTGCGCCAAGTTCCTATTATAAAGAGATCTACCAAAGTATGTAAATGTTTACTCAAGGTTCCAACAATGTAGAGGAGTACTACATGGAGATGGAGGTTACCATGCTTAAGACAGATATGAAGGAAGATAAGAAAGCAACAATGATTTATTTCATTTATGGGCTGAATCTAAAAATTGCCAACATTGTAACGCTATACTATTATATGGAGTTATAGGATGTGGTTATCATGACCATAAAGGTAGAAAGATAACTCAAAAAGAGTTCTATTAACCACTTCTTGTGTTTTTAGTGTGGATTATGGAGCAAAACATGGAGTAAAAAGGATGAAAAAGCTCCAAAGCCTAGATATGAAGTAACCAAACTGTAAGTGTCAGCACTAAGTGGAGAGAAAGCTAAACCTAATTCCTCTTCAACAACTAGGAACTAAGATTTCAAGTTTTTCAAGTTTTTAGGTAGAGGCATATACCTTCATAATATCTAAATAAAAGGGTGACAATATTGAGGGAGGATAGAGAGTATATGTCTAAAAGTAAAGAGGAGGCAAATGATTGTATGCCAAGTTTAGAGGAAGATAATAGTGATGAGCATATTAAATGGCCTAAAGACCGAAGGGTGTTAGTCACTAGGAGGTATTGACTATATATGTGGGAGTCGATGATGCAAATGAATAATGAGGTAATTTATTTTGCACAATGTCTTTCATTAAGGATCAAGTTTGCTTTTATAATTATAGATTGAGGGAATTGTGCAAATCTAGATAGTGTGGAGTTAGTGGAAAAGTTGGGACAACCAACTATAAAACACCCTAAACTATACAATTTATAATGGTTGAATAAGAGTGGGAAGGATAGGGTAACAAAGTAAGTGCTAGTTTTCTTTACCAATTGAGAGGTATAAGGATGAGGTGCAATATGACATGGTTCCTATACAAGCTAGTCATATTCTTTTAAGGATCTTTAGTAATTTAATAAGAGAGCCATACAAGATGGTTACAAGAATCATTATTCCTCTATCATGAATGTAAAACTAATCATCCTTGCTACATTTACACTAAGGCAAGTTTATGAAGATCTACTCAAGATTTATGAAGAAGAGCAATAGTGAATGACAAAATTTTGGAAGCGCGTTGTAACACTAGTCAAAATAAAATAACTAAACTACTACTATAGCAGGGGTGTGTCTAGGTCAATCCCACAGAAAGTGTGTGCAAAGTTTATGAATTAAAATTAATCGGTGTTTAGGAAAAAGGGAGTTTTGGATTTTTTAAACAAGAGAATAAAATGAAACTATACTAATAAAAACAAATTAAAGAAAACATGCAAAAAATGGGGAATTCGATAGGGACCCAGTTCTTTGGTTCAATCTCAACTGACATCCTAATTAAGCATATTTCATTGATTTGTTGTTTTTAAACCTCTCCTATCAACTATTAATCGTGGGTTAATAATTAACCCACGTTTTCCCTTAGGTTTTGTTTAATCAAGATACGATTGTTAATTAACCTAACGAACGAATAAACAAAGACACGATCTCTAGATTTAATTAGGCAGTAGCATTATGAATTAGGAAAACCGATTAATCAAGGAAACAACCACATACGATGCGTCATTTATCCTAGGTCATGTTATCTGATAGGCTCCGCAAGTGTATGGGTTTAGTTGCAGCAGTCAGGTGTCGATCTACAAGAACTAGGTTAAAATACTAAATTTATACCTCCTAAATTTGCTAAGCAATCAAATATGAAAGTTTGGTTGTTAAAGAAATGTCAATAC
>JANKOD010000006.1:13915115-13926343 GCA_026284645.1 Erythroxylum acuminatum | reverse complement strand
CTCTAAGGTATCAGCCTCCCTTTGAAGAGCTGAAATTCTACTCAAGATAGGTCGACCAAAAAAACAGTATACTCGCCTTGTGACTCGATCCCAAACACGGGACCATAGCATCAATACATCATTCGTACCTTCCCACTCCCCTCTACCAACAAAATATACCTTGACCAAACATCCGAACCTAACAACCATGCCACCTTAGCCTTCTAGAATCCTACTAGCAAACAAAACAAGCAACTAATAAATAAAAAATTATAAATAGTGAACATATACCCTTCAATAGCAATCCTAGGAATGATGGCTTTTCCTCTAATTTCTATCCTTTTTTCTCTTATCTAAATTGTTTGGGTATGAAAATTGATAAGAAAGGTAATCTCACACAACATTTGAGAGGTGTCACTCTCCTCACACACATTCTACTCAGTACATCATTCATACCTCTCCTACTTCCCTCTGCCAACGAAATATACCATGACTTAACATCCTACACTAACAACCATGCCATCTCAGCCTTCTAGAATACTACTATTAAACAAAATAGACAACTAATAAAGCATAAATAACAAACAATGACAACAACCCTTCAATCGCAATCCTAAGAATGATGGCTTTTCCTCTAATTTCTTGCCTTACTGCCCTCATCTAAATTGTTTGGGCCTTTTTTCGTCTATCTTGAGTAGAAAGGCTTAATTGGCGGCCTATCAATACTCCCCGTTATGAGTGTCACCTTGTCTTCAACTGCTTCCTTTCAAAAGCCCTTGCTATGTTCATGGTTGTTTCTAGCGTGTTTAGCCCCTGCAACTCCACATCTATCCGTATCCTGTCAACTAATCTAGCTGTAAAGAGGCCCACCTGTTGTTCGAGTTGGAGACCAATGGTGTGTGCTCGTAAGGTTTGAAATTGATGCTAGTACTCCTCAACAGTACTCGTCTGTTTGAGATTGGCTAATTCTCCTAGCGGGTTAGTGCTTAACGGGGGACCAAATCTTGTGTTGCATTGTGACTTGAAGTCCTCCCACCACATTTGTGGTATCTCCTGTTCCACTTGGTAATATCAGAGTTGGGCTTCCCCTGTTAAGTGAAATGCAGCCAAGCCTACTTAATCCTCTTCTGTCGTCCGTTGGCTCTAAAAGAACTGATCTTGTCGGATTATGTAGCAGTATCTAGAAGATTGTATAGGAACCATATAAATCCTTGATTTTTAGGGATTATAATAAGATACAAATTTCCATGTATCTTAGGGAATCTGCTGTATATTTAGTATAGACAATTGTATATATATACTATGGCTGTAACCTACTAATTATGAGGATGAAATTATTCTTCTCTGCTATTATTTTCACATGGTATTAGAGCTGTTGGCTCTTTCCTAAAAAACTCTGATTTTTTTCTCTATTCATACTGACCGAGAGCATCATCTCCACTGTCCCTCTCAACGTCCTAGGCTTATCACTCAATTTCCTGTTCCTTTCCTTAGCCTTGCCTAATCAATCATGTCAGAATCACCTAGTAGTTCTGCTGAAATCATCAGCTCCATGGTTGAGAACAGTATTGCTGCCATACTCAGAGATTTGCAGAATATTCAAGTTGCATGCCGATTGAATGGAAAGAACTATTTAAAGTGGTCACAACTGGTCCGCACATTCCTAAAGGGGAGAGGGAAATTGAGCCATTTAATGGGCACCGGTCCTTCGCAGGATGATCCAAGATTTGCGACATGGGATGAACAAGACTCCATGGTGATGTCCTAGTTATGGAACTCAATGCTGCCAGAGATGAGTGACACATGTATGTTCCTCGGAACTGCTTAGGAGATTTGGGAGGCTATTCGATAGACTTATTCCAAAGTCAATGATGCTGCACGGATCTATGAGATTAGGACGAAAGTTTCAGCAACTAAACAAGAGACTTGGACTGTCATTGAATATTCGAGTCTCTTACAAAAGTTTGTCGCAAGAGATGGATCATTATCAATGTATCCAAATGTGTTGTAGTGAAGATGTAGCAATTCTGAAGCGTTTTGTGGAAAAGAATCGTATTTATGATTTTTTGGTAGGTTTAAACGTAGAATTTGATGCTGTGAGGGTGCAAATTTTGGAAAGACAAGACCTACCGTCTCTAAATGAGACAATTGCTATTATACGTGCAAAAGAGCGTCATTGAAGTGTTATGCTTGAACCTCAAGGAGGGGATGGTTTTGCACTCATTACCAAGGCCACGGAATTGAAGGAGGGTAACAATCCTACTATTGTTCCTAGAGTGGACTCATCCAAACCTTTTAATCGTGATTTCTTATTCTGAACATACTGCAAGAAGCATTGGCATACTAGGGAAAAATGATGGAAACTTCATGGTAAGCCCAATCGAAGTGGGAACGACCGAAGTCAAGCACTATGGTGAGTACTTCGTCAACTAATGAAGAAAATTCCAAAAAACCTATCCTTGAGTTCAGTACCGAAGAAATGGAGAAACTAAAAACCTTCGTGGAGTCCTTTGAGAAGCCAACATGTATTTGTTCATTAGCGTTTTCAAGTATTTCTTCTTCTTTTAATCCTAATGCCTCAGAAAGAAATTCCCTTCCTATGTGGATAATTGATTCCGGAGCAACAAACCTTATGACTTGTTCCTCTAAATACTTTGTCACTTATAACCCCAACCGTAGCCATAAAAAGATCACAATAGCTGATGGATCTATTACCACTGTAGCTGGTCAAGGGGATACTTACATAAACAAGGACCTTACACTAATAAATGTCCTCCATGTTCCTAAACTATTTGCAAATCTTATTTCCATTCAAAAATTAACCACATATTCTAATTGCAGCATAACCTTTTTCCCTTCACATTGTGTCTTTCAAGAGCTAGGCACGAAGAAGATGATTGGATGTGCTAGTCAGTGAGAAGGTCTTTATTTTGTGAAAAAACAACACAGTAAACCAATAATTGGAAAATCCTTATCTACATCTTTTTTCTTAGAATCTGTCATGTCAAACTAAGATAAAATTTGGCTTCATCATCGTCGTTTAGGTCACCCGTCTTTTATAATTCTGAAGTTGACGTTTCCTTCATTGTTTAGAGGTCTTATATCTGAAATTTTTCATTGTGATGATTCTAAACTTGCAAAGCACAAACGTGCTTCCTTTCCAATAAGCAACAATAAAACCTTTGTTCTTGTCTCTCATTCATAGTGATATTGAGGGACCTTCTACCATCCCAAATGTTTCGGATGCTAGGTGGTTTGTTTCATTTATTGATGATTGTACCCGAGTCACATGGCTTTATATGGTTTGTTTCATCTATTGATGATTGTACCCGAATCACATGGCTTTATCTTTTGAAAAACAAATCTGATGTTAGTACTATTTTTTCTAGTTTCTACAACATGATCCATACTCAGTTTGATGTCAAAATTAAGAGATTTCGATCAGATAATGCCAAGGACTATTTCAATCAAACCCTTTCGTCATTTTTCTGGAAAACAGGAATTATTCATGAGTCATCATGTGTTACTACCCCATAACAAAACGGGGTAGCTGAGAGAAAAAATGGACATCTCCTAGAGATCACTAGAGCTTTGCTGTTCATAAAAATATTCCAATACAATACTGGGGTGAAGCAGTATTAACTGCTGCCCATCTTATTAACAGACTTCCAACACGGGTTCTTGGGTTCAAAAGTCCAATTGACATTCTTATAAAATTTTTCCCAAATTTTTCTATGTCAAACAATCGGATACCTCGAAGCTTTGGTTGTGTTGCATTTGTTCATATCCATTCTCACAATAGGAGCAAACTAGATCCATGAGCTCGTAGATGCATTTTTATTGGATATTCCTTCACACAAAAAGGTTACAAATGTTTTCATCCACCTTCTGAAAAATTCTTTATCTCAGCTAATGTCACTTTTGTTGAGCATGAATCTTTTTTTCAGCATACCTATCTTCAGGGGGAGACCTTGAGTGAAGATAAAGCAAAGGATATGTTTCTTCTAGATCCTAGTTTTGATCAATCTCAACCCACCGTGCCTAAATCCACTTCTTCATCAATTGACAAACAGCCAACCATATCTATTGACCAACAGCCACTGCAAGTCTATTCTAGGAGGAAGGGGCCAGTCTCTCGACCAGCACAAGTTTAGTCTCCCATTCATGCTACTGCTCAATTTCCTGTTGATAATTTCACACTAGATGGTGAGCCAAGAGTTGAGTCATTTGAACCAGCAGAAGAATTGAAAGAAACAAGTACTGATGACCTACCAATTGCACTTAGGAAAGGAACAAGAACCTACACAAAAAACCATTGTCTTCTTTCATGTCTTATTAGAATCTATCCCAAAAACATAGAGCCTTCCTAACCAATCTCCATACAATCCCCACACCGAGAAATCTAACTGAGGCATTAGGAGACAAAAAATGGGAGGACGCTATGAAAGCTGAAATGGAGGCCCTTGAGAAGAACAAGACATGAGAGTTAGTGGAATTGTCGAGAGGGAAGAAACTAGTTGGGTGTAAGTGGGTTTTCACTGTAAAATATAAGGCTGATGGATTGGTGGAAAGATATAAGGCAAGATTGGTGGCCAAAGGGTTCACTCAAACCTATGGCATCGATTATCTCGAGACATTTGTAAGGATACTGTTATTATTAGCTGCTAATTTTTAGGGGAATCTATAGCAATTTGATGTGAGGAATGCGTTTCTCCATGGTGATCTAGAAGAAGAAATTTATATGGAAGTTCCTCTCGGATTTTAATCGAAAGAAGGAATGATATGCAAGTTGAAGAAAGCTCTTTATGGGCTTAAACATTCCCCACGAGCTTGGTTTGGGAGGTTTGCTAAGGTAATGATTTCATTGGGATATAAGCAAAGTCAAGGAGACCATACTTTGTTCATTAGACATTCAAGTTTCGGCGAAGTCACATCATTGCTAGTTTATGTGGATGATATTATTGTGACGGGTAATGATGCAGAAGAAATAAAAAATCTGAAGCAATGTCTCTTGAAGGAATTTGATATCAAGGAGCTAGGAAAGTTAAAGTACTTCCTAGGCATGGAAGTAGCTCAATCAAAGCAAGGGATTTTCATTTCTCAACAAAAGTATGTACTTTACTTGTTGAAAGAAACAGGAAAATTGGGTTGTAAACCAGTGGATACTCTGATTGAGTTCAATCATGGATTATGTAATGCTCCAGAAGATTCAACAGTAGATAAAATATCATATCAGAAGCTTATTGGGAAGTTGATATATCTGGCACACATAAGACCAGAAGTAGCATTTGCAGTGAGCACTGTTAGTCAATTTATGCACAATCCCAAAGAATCACATCTCAAGGTAGTAAACAGAATACTACAATACTTGAAAGGCAGCCCAGGAAGAGGAATTCTGTTTAAGCGACAAACAGTCACAGGTATGACATTAGAGGCTTATACCGATGCAGATTGTACAGGGTCTTTGGTCGATAGGAGATCAACATCTGGTTACTGCACTCTCCTAGGTAGAATGTAGTGGCAAGATCAATTGCAGAGTCTGAGTTTAGATCTATGGCATTGGGGATATGTGAATTACTTTGTCTGAAGATAATTCTTGATGACTTGAGAATAAAATGGGAAGGACCCATGAGGTTGTACTGTGATAACAAATCAGCTATCAGCATTGCACATAACCCAGTACAACATGATCGAACAAAGCATATTGAAGTCGGATTATGTAGCAGTATCTAGAAGATTGTATAGGAACCATATAAATCCCTGATTTTTAGGGATTACATTAAGATACATATTTCCATGTATCTTAGGGAATCTGCTGTATATTTAGTATAGACAATTGTATATATATACTACAGCTGTAACCTACTGATTATGAGAATGAAATTATTCTTCTTTGCTATTATTTTCACAGATCGCAATGTTGCAACCAAACTAGGGGGTCCTCTTAACCATGGGAGTGGGGAAATCCAACTTCGAATATCGCGGCACCATCCGGGCCTCGGGATGCCCTTCGTTCAACCTCTCCCCTTAGCAAGCCGAAGCATGGCCGTTGCTTGGCCCACCTCCATGGCCCCCACGATTCGGTTCCTTTCCTAGCCCCCTAAACCTGTGATTCATCTCTTCGAATTCAGCAATTGAGCTCATTCTGGATATTCCTTGAGTCGTCCATTGTGTTTGGCTCTGATATCAAATTGATATAGCCCCAGGCGTAGGATCTAGTCACGGGATGATCCACTAGGGAATCCTCTTAATTTACCTTGTTAGAGTTCTTCCCTTTTTTTGAAGACCGTATGTTTCTACGCAAGAGGGAGACCTGTCCGTGACAAGGTATCGTCCTCCAAGTAATATTTCTTTGATCGTTTGTCTGATACTTTATTCATAAATAACGTAGCCTTATATAGAGGCTAGTTACATCAGTTTATTTAGGATAAGACTTCTAACAAGAATAGACCTACTAGTTTATTTAGGATAAGACTTCTAACAAGAATAGACCTACTAGTTATGATACTAAATATTTAAATAGACTCCTCCTATTTTAAAGGGATGTTGTTAATCTCCTATCACATAAGACTTCTAACAAGAATAGGCTACTACTTATGATACTAAATATTTAAATAGACTCCTTCTGAGTTAAGATCTCCTATTTTAAAGGGATGTTGTTAATGTCCTATCACTCACACACATTCTACTCAGTACCTCATGCATACCTCCTCACTCCTCTCTACTAACAAAATATACCTTGACCTGACATTCTACCCTAAAAACCATGCCACCTTAGCCTTACTAGAATCCTACTAGCAAATGAAACAAACAAATAATAAAGTAGAAATAACAAACAATGGACAGCAGCCCTTCAATAGCAATCCTAGGAATGATGGTTTTTCCTCTAATTTCCATCCTTGTTGCTCTCATCTAAATTGTTTAGGCCCTTTTTCTTCCTTCTTGAATAGAAAAGCTTAACTATCAACCTTTCACAAATAAAGGACAATATACTATAAAATTATGTGACATGTAGTGGGCGAGGATACCATGTAGCTTATTGAAGTGTTTTACTAGATTGAAAAGGGTGGAGGAAAGTGTTATATGTAGTTTGAAACTTACACCTAGTGAAGTAGAGTTGAGTAGCCAATGAAAATACAAGTTATGCTCCATTGTGTTTGCGTTAGTCCAATTATTGTTTGTTGATTACTATTTGAGGAGTCGTATTTGTTAAATAATTTTCTAACCCTGGCATTGAAACATAATTGACTTTTTCTACATCCTTGAAATTTTCAGGCCATGGTTGCACCTCTTCTTGCTAGATCCAATTTGTTGATTACAAGGAACATAGAATGGGCAAATCTTGTTCTTGGTTTTGAACAGGTAACCTTTATTTCAATCTCTTTTTCTTCATTCGTTTGTTGGTTTCGTCTCAAAATTTTATCCCTTTTTTAATCAATTATATGCTGTTGGGTCTTAATTCATGAGTTGAAAATATCTTTTGTTTAGTGACTTTTGATTATTATTATTTGTATCAGGTGTGTGCCTCATCTTAATGATCTTGGGAAATATTCTTTTGTTTTGAGTATTTCTCAAACTTAGTGGTTATTTTTTGTTGTAATCACTTCTATTGCAGGAGAATCGTTATGCAGTGGTGGATGTGTGCTATCCGCGATTGGTAAGTGATTCTTATGTTAATTTTTGTTCTTCTACTTATGAAAAATAAGGTTATATTGTTTCTTCCAACTATTGAATTCTTATCAAATTTGTGATATTCTTTTTTTTTAGCCTGTAGGTTTCATTAGCGAGAAGAGCAATGTACTTTCGAGACAGGTATACTGCATTTCTCCCCTTAACAACTTTTGAATATGATATTGAAATAGAAAACTCTTAACATTATGCTCTCATGCACTATGTAGCCTATCTATGGCTCTTACATGCAAAGCTTTACCTACAATTTGACAATAGCAGGATTTACTTTGTCTCTGCGTTTATGTGTGCGAAAAGAATAGAGAGGGGTTAAGATTGAGATAATGCACGATTTCTATGCAATAACGTCTTCCATAACCAAACTTAAATTGAATTCGGCTTCACAAATTGAAGATAGACTATAACAATTATAATTTGCTTTAGTATTTCTTTTTTGAATTTAAGAGAATATATTACTAGGAAAGAACCAAAAGTGTTACAACAAGTTAAAGTCAAAACAATACAAGTACAACCAAGCTAAAAGGCGAGCTAATCAAATTGCAACTAATTGGAGATGCAAGGTATTGAACAAATTGAGGTGTATTAGAAGAGACCATAATGAAACTCTTTTCTCTATTAAACTCCAAGCTTGAAATCTTATTGAATAAGAGAAGGGATTGGTGAGGCAAGAGATAGAATTATGATTAGCTCCACAAAATAATAGAATATCATCCACAAAAGCCAAGTTGAAGATCTGAAGTTGCTTGAAAGCTTTACGGAATTTAAAACTATCCTCAAGACCAATGCTATGAGAAATGATTCGAGAAAGAACTTCAATACATATGATAAACAAGTAGGGTGAAAAGATGTCCCTTTACCTGATACCCTTTGCACCTTTAATTAATTTGGAAACTTCAACATTTATAAGGACATTATAAGAAGTGGCCGTTATACACTAAGTGACCTAAGTTATGGAGAGTGGTAGGAAAGCCATGGCTTCTATAGCTTGAATGATGAAGTCCTAAGCCAGCAAGTCAATGCCTTATGCAGATCAATTTTCATTGCGCAATTTTTCCCTGAATCCTTTTTGTGGTAGTTTTTAGAAGCTCTTGCATTAGAATGATATTGTCTCCAATTGATCTCCTATCAATGAAGGTCGGTTGAGTGGAATCAGTGATGAGGGAGAACCATCTTTAATTTATTGGCAAGTAATTTGGATATTACCTTATAGAGAGTATTACAATAGGCAATTTACCTAAATTCCTTTATAGAGTTAGGAGTGGTAACCTTGGGAATCAGGCACAAATTGGTATTGTTCCAAATTTTTTAGCATCTTCACATTGGAGAAGAATTCCAAGACAACTTTACATACCTGAGGCTTGATTATGCTCCAACTTTTCTTGAAAAGAAGAATGTTGAAACCATTAGGGTCAGTTGCGTTGTGAGGATTTAACCTGAACAAAACTTTCTTAATGTCCTCATGAGGAAAATGGCTTAGTGACGTGGTCACAAGATGAACCCGTTAGAAGCTTAGGGATGAATGCTTTAATAGCAAGCACTAAAGAGGAGTTAGAAGCTTGAGACCTTTAAGATTAAAAACTCAAAAGCACGATTCAATAGGTGTGGTTGATTCTCAATTACACTACTATCATCCATTTTGAGCGATGTGACCCTATTATAGTTGCTCTGAGCCAGGAGTACTTTGTGAAAGTAGTAGTTATTGTTAGCTTCTTTTAACTAAAGTACTCTGAGCCTTCTGTTTTATAAGAGAATAGTGCATTTCCAAAGCCTTTGAGTAGTTCCTAAGAGCAACTGTCTCATTATGTTAGGCAGTAATGTTCCCTGGAGAATCAATTCTCTAGTTTTAGAGAAGAATATCTCTAGTTCTTACAACCTCAAGCTCTGTGCTAGAGTGTAAACTAGAGCTAAGTTCTTTTAGCTTAATCTTGGCTTCCATTAGGCTCTTGTAGCATTTATAAAGTTAAAACCTTGATACTTCTAGGCTCGTCCCTTTAATAATAGCGTTGTGGAAGCCTTCCACCTCACATAGGATGTTAAAGAACCTAAGGGGGGGATTCTTTTATGCAAGCTTGATAGGTTGTGAACCTCAATAAACGAGTGATCAAAACTAAGAGTGGTGCTAAAGATGGTTTTGCTATTAGGGAACTTTTCTAACCAGGCTTGATTAACTAGAGCGTGATCCAACTTCTTCCTCATCATCCATTTCCTTTCTTGCCTAGTGCACCATGTAAAGAAGCATCCTTTAGCCTTAAGATTTGTGACTTCAATATTTGCAATGCATGATTTGAAATCATTGCAAGGGATCTTGTTGCATCTGATTCCCTCAGCCTCAGATGCAAGTAAGGTGGCATTAAAATCCTTTAGGATTAACCAAAGGGTGTCAATGGAGTCAGACATCTTTAAGAGAATTCCTCGAGGCATTCCTTTAAAGGGCATAATTACAGGCATAGATGAATGAAATCATTAATAAACCTGAGCCTAACAATTGAGCTTGTAGGTGGACACATTGGTTAGAAATTGTGGAGCTAATGATGTTGATCTTTGGGTCATATCCAATAATAATCCTACCATTGATATCAGCCTCATGATTGATATTGACCTTCCAACTTCTGTTAAAAAACTAGAGACTCTTACATTATTGAGCCTCGAGCTTGGTCTCTGAAAGACCTATAATGCTCGACTTTATTACATTTATGTAATAAAAAAACAAACTTGTTGCTTTATGGGGTTGTTAACGCCCCTAGTGTTTGAGGTTATGATTGTCATTTGGAGAGGTTAGGGTTGATATAAGAGCTCTTAACTTCTGCCTTAGTTTCATGAGGCGCTCTCCAGTTGCTTGGCATGGCTTGATTGGGGTGTAAATTTCAGTTTGGACTTGTATTGAATTTTCTAACCGAAGTTGATGATCCAACTAAGTCAGCCTATAGGGATTAAATGATTTCTCTCCAAATATGTTGGACTTCAATATGAGACAACTAATTGTAACATTTTCATTGATGTAAAATAACAACGAATTGTGACATTATGATGGAGGACCAGTTGCAATTTTTTAATTGGGAGAACTTGTTTGGAAGGTTAAACAACAATAGGAAGTTCATATATGATGGAGGGAATTGGCTAGGTAAGATTATCTTTTTCTGTAGACCTATGATATATTTACAATTGATACGTGAATGCATAATTTTGCTTAGGTGGAGCGTAGGTGAATCTGAATAGATATCTAAATGCTCTTGTATTTTGTCATTTAAATGGTTCATATATATGGAAATATTGCCATTTGTTTTCGTGCTTTGTTGCATCAATAGTTATTGGGGTCATTACTACATATCTTAATAAAGGTGATATTTGACAAGGGGTTTCCTGCCCCTCATGCTAAACTTTCCTGCCCCTCATGCTAAACTATGTTTCAACTCATTTTATTGTTCAAATGATGTATTTCAAACTGATTGATGCACTGATTTTACTGCACTTTCCTGTAGCTTCTCCGTTTAAGACGTCCTTTTGTTGCTTATATAACTGATGCCTTGGGTAATGAGCTGTTCAGGGTGAGTACTTTCATT
>JANKOD010000006.1:13888162-13902498 GCA_026284645.1 Erythroxylum acuminatum | reverse complement strand
CTTTTGCTGTATTTTACTATATTATTGCAGATTGAGGAATTGGAAGTTGTCCGGCCACTGACTTTGTCGGAGAGAGCTGTAGCTGTTGCTCTTGCTATTTCACTGGACAATGATTACTTTTCCAGGCATGGTGGCTGGTAAGTTTTACTTGCAGAATTTATCGAAAGATGAGAGGTTTTTTTTATATTCCTTTAGGACTAATATTTTTTAAGAGGGAAAGCCACAAATATAGTCTCTGAAGTTGAACTCTCATTTCAGTTTTGTCCCTGTGCTTTTTAAAGGGTAGGTTGTTCTTAAGACTCCTTGTAGTTTCATTGTTTTATGAAAACCCCCTATGATTTGAATTTAGCTTTAAAAGTCCAAGTTTTCTGTCCATACATGTTTTTGCTTAACAGATTTCATTTGGCAATATGAGATTACTTTGGATTAACAAATCCAAAATACAGTACAATACTGACAGATGAGTTTGTTTTACAAATTACCAAATGATGGGGACCTCGGAAGTTTGATTTAAACAACAGGGGGTTTTTAAGAAACAGTGAAGACATTGGAGTTCTTACTGCAGTTACTTCGAAAATTTTAGTTACATCATGAGAGTTGATTTTAAAACTTCTCATTTTGATTTCCTCTAAATCCTTACTGTTAGCATGGAGTTTCGTTGATATTCATGTGATTGGTTTTTCATTTTGGATTAAAAGTGACAGATAAAATTGTTTGGCCAATTATTAGTTTCAATGTAAATTGGTAGTACCTAAAATAATCTATGAAAAAAGATTTCAGAGAAAATGTTTCCATCACTTAGTTTATATTCCATT
Organism: Erythroxylum acuminatum; assembly: GCA_026284645.1. NCBI lineage: Eukaryota > Viridiplantae > Streptophyta > Magnoliopsida > Malpighiales > Erythroxylaceae > Erythroxylum > Erythroxylum acuminatum. The sequence continues at coordinate 13,901,683 of JANKOD010000006.1, read as the reverse complement.
TTGGCACCATTAGTTTGCAGTCAAAATTTAAATATTCATCTTTGCCCTGAAACAGTAAGTAAATAATCCACCTTCTGTGACATCTCCAGCGTTTGAACCTTCTTGTGCAACACGTTTATATTCATGTACATGCCATTAACTTCAGTGTAATACATACAGCACGCATCTCCAGCATTTGTCGAATTTTAGTATTTTTTTTTTGGTTATAAAAAGTTTAAAATCAAAGCGATACTTGAAGTCTGGAAACTCAAACTCAGTCCACTCTGAACAAGAAACTTATGAGCAATAACCATCCAACAATTTCTCGCAAAGTTGTCATGTGGATTATTTTTCACAATTATTTCTAAAATGTCATTGTGTGAATTGGTCCTCTAAAATTTGTTTAAGGCCATGGACTATGAGACCCTAACACAGAATATCAGTTAGATTAGGAACACAAGATGAATCTGATAGCAGCTAATGTAATGATTAACGTTTCAAATCTGATAAAGAACTAGGAAGTTGAGGAAGTATTTGGCGAAGAAAGATCATTGGGAAATCCCTAATCACTAAGCTTGGGAAAATTAATATAGAATAGTAACTGACAACTATCCCTTAACCAAAAAGTATTGTATAAAAGTTGGCCAGGTGGCATGGTAGCTAAGGGGAATGTGCCTAACTTGGGGCTTTTACTAGGGATTTTTCTTATGGCATTTTCCTAGATTTTTAAGGCAACCATGCTGATGTATAGCAGATACTGGATACTGGATTAAAGTGTTCGATGCCAGTTTTTTCCTTCCGGGAGTTTAGCTAGGGAATAGGCTTGCTGTAAGGTCTTTGGTGTGAAAATCCTCACTGGTATTTAATATTCATTTTCCAAACCAGGGTATAGGGTTTTTGTAGAGTTTTTCTCAACAAGAGGTTAATCTAATCAAAATTTCTTCACCAAACCAGGATTACAAGTTTTTTAACATGTTCATCCATGCAAGTCACTCTGTCAATTAAGCTTGGATTAAACACCCCGTGCAACTACAACGCCTTCCTTTCCAACTAGAGAGTTAAGTGCCAGGTGGTGTGGATCAATTTCAATACATTGTTCAACTCTAAACTACTTGTCTTTAATATATATATATGTATATAGGAATTCCGGCTTGGGAAGTCTGGTAAAGAATTGAATTGTGTTACTTTCACCATCACTAGTAGGGGATAGTTGGTTTGAATTTGTCTCAACAGAATACTAATTTTTTAACTAAGCTACTCTACCATTTTCTTAGATCAGCTATGCCCTTCTCCAGTTGGGCAGTCTTTTGACAAGACCCCTGAACATAGCCGAATGGAAAACTTTGATCATATTCATAGAGATGGGGAATATAATTCACATGGAAAATGGTTCTACAGTTCGTTAAAGTTTTGCAGATACCAGGTTCTGAGCTAATGTTTTTATAGTTTTTAGAAATTGAGCAAATAATAGAGAAGAAAGACAACAGATAAAATTGAAGAAATTTTCAGAACACGTAGAGTTCAAAGAAAATTCTCTTATCATTGAGCTTGAGAAAAGCTAATACAAATTCTGCCCATTAAAATTCAAGCAAACGTAATTACCATTGAAAATCCTTCCCCAATTTCTTAAAATTCATCGTGAGTAAAAGCCAGATGGTGGTGTTATGTCTTTCTTGGTTTTGAAGTGAGGGCTAGGCTCCAACATATATTCGATTGAAGATGTTTGGAGATCAACAGCAAGCTGAGTTTTTTGAACAATGCGGCATCTTTACGTTGAAAGTTTTGATGAGTATCAAATAGAATTGTCGAGATTTTCATTTTTAGCATTGCTTATTATTTGTTTATTGTGTAATCTTACATATGTTTCTGAGGTTACAATCTTAATAGCAAATTCTACAGATTCTCCTCTTCTTTAGAAAATGAAATTCAGTAACATTCATGTCTAAGAACTGTTAAAATTGAACAGAAATTTGCAAGTGATAATAACAGAAGGTTTTAGAAGTTGTTGAATTCCATATTTGACGATCCAGGGATATAAGAGAAACTTTTGAAAGTGATGGTTCAACTTACAAGGATCAAAATATATGGTTTTGCCAGGAAGCAGAGTTTGTGTGTTTTTGGATATACTCTCTGATTTTGTTATGAGCATAAAAACTGATTTAAGTACTTGGTTTGTGTGATTTCAGGGCCATTCCTTTTGTTGCTGTCGGTGAGTAACTATGCTTAGCCGACAAAATCCAAATTTCCGTATCCATGGGGACTTCCTGGCGATCAATTTCAAGGTTTTGGCAAAGGGTAAACTTTTCAGAATCATAATCTTCCAACAACAAATGCTACTGAAGGCAGGATGGCACCATACTTTCCTACCCAGCATTTAATGTCTCCCAATTTACACACTTTTCGCTACCTAACATTGAATGTGTTTCCCAAACTGCTCCTAAGCTGTATCTCTTTTTCCTTGGTGCACACTATACGTGAAGCTATGTAGTCTAATTGGACGTGTTCTAATCTGTCTGTTGATATCATAAATGAATAATAATATGCTGATGAGCCTAGGAAAACATTTCATTCAAATTAAAACAGAAACAGTAGCTGTTAGTAAGCATTAAGGAAAGCCACAAAGCCTACACATAATGAGTTGCATTTTCTCAACACCAATATTGAAAGGACGGTGAATTTATGAAGGCTCAAAGAGAGGGCTTATACCTAAAGCTGCAGCAGGCACTCGACCTATTTTTAAAACAGTTGAATTTACTCTCTCGGGTTGGATTTAAACAATCTTTCATACATAATATCTCAGGATTTAAACTAATTGATGTTATGAAGATTCCCACCATCACTTGGTCCTCCCCTGCTCCGCTTAATAATTGATATTCTAAGGTTTACATCTTAAATAAGTGACCAAAGCTTATTTATGTCAATCTTAAAAATAACAAATTTTTTTATGACTATTTAATCAAAGAAATATACTTTTTTATTTATAAATAAGTGGAGATGATCTAAGTCTAAAAATTATAACTTATAAAGTTCATAGAATAATTTTGCATAAAGGTATTAAAAATTAATGGTAGAAATGTCTCCTCCCAAATAAATAAAGTTTAGATCAAACGAGCAAAACACCCTTAGTAAACATTGGAAATGACCAAGATATCATTAGCACCTAGAGCTCGGGTTACACTTCATTTAGCTTGAGTAGCCATTCTTAAAATAGATGTCCATCTTCCAACTACCAATTGCATGTCCAAATTCCATTCCACCAGTTCCCTCAGCATGTTCACAACTAAATAGTAACGAATTGTAGGAAGGATGGAATTCAGTAACCACATTATTTATTAGCACGACGGTGACATTGCTAAGCACGACGGTTTTTCTTCTTTTGTCCATAACTTTGTCATCCGACCCCCAAATAACATGAGACTTAAACCAATAGATTCCTAACACATTGTTCTACCTCTCCATAAAAATTAGTAGCCTTATGAATTGAATTGGAAAAGATTGATTGAATCAAAGTGAGGGAATCTGTTGGAATAGTATGAACTGAAATATTTTACTGAACATACTTCGGTATTTTGCTTATATCTTGTCCTATAGAGCTTCGAATGGGATGATTATTAATTTGAATTAAACTAGAGATATAAGGCTACAAATTGTCTGAAGAGATTAAATTCCAATTCTGCCTATAAGAATTTCAGAATCTGATTTGAAATTGGGATAAGAATTCTGATGAAGCTTAAGTATAGTCTGAGATCTTTTGAGTAAAACTTTCAGTATACAGAACCAAATGGAATGATCTTGTTATCATTAGAAACTTAAGACTTGGGAGAACAACCTTCCAGAAGGAAGTTGTTTGTGGACCCAAAAGTTGGTTGTGAAATAAATCTAGATTGAGAAATTTAGAATGGTTTGACATGATTGATAATGTGACAAAGATTAAGGAAAAGAAACCCGGAATTTGTCATGAACATGCATCACACATATTCAATATACATGAATGTGCACAAATAGTTTCATAATTATGCACAATAGTGATAAGTGTTTGTATTAAATGTTATAGAGGAACGCATAAGGCGACTACTTTCAAATATTGCTGGGATTTCGAGGCAATAAGCAAAAAAGGGAGTTTTTCTAAGTAATTTAGATGGTCAATTTTGTAAGTAATTCAGTTAGTAATTTTTGATAGTTTTGCTTTGACTGTTTTGTTTGATATTGATTTGGAACATTGAATGATTTGGAAAGTTTTAAGAATGTGATATGCTTGAATACATGGTATGAAAACATTGATTGATACGTGAATTGAATTTTAGACATTTCTATTTTTGAATCTGTTAAGTCCTAGTTGTGGGTATTTAGGCATGCCTAGAAGGGTTTGCAACTGCCTCTGTGACACTTCGGTGTCTGACACTTTGGTGTCTTCTGTTATTGACACTTCGGTATCGAGACTTCAGTCTCTTTTGTGACACTTTAGTGTCGAGACTTTGGTTTCTTCTGTAAGTCCCATTATCCGCTTCTGTAAATGGATTTAACAGTCATCTGATTTTATATTTTGATATCTGTTTGATTCTGACATAAACTAAATTATGTTCTGATTCTGAAGGGTTTATACCCTCTTATGTTATGCAGTTCTGTTAATTATAAAATTTGTTATGTCTGAATTATTGTTAAAGCAATCTTTTAATGTAGATTAGTTATTACTCACTAAGCTATATGCTTAGCACAGTGAAATTGCTCCGTGTAGGTTTAGAGTGAGGATTATAAAGAATGGGACAAGTCAACTGCAATGGCCACTAGAGTCTGAGTTGTTGTTTTGATAAAACATGTATTTTTGCTCTTATGTTGGCTTGTATCTCAAATGTATAACTTTGAATTGTTGTAAATTATAATAACTATTTTTGGGCTAATTTTCGATTTGAAACAAGTTTGTTTTAAGTTCAGCATATAATATGATGTATGTTTGCTCTGAATTGCTTCCAATGGAATATTTTTGAATGTTATGCTTCCGCGAAATGTTTTGGTTTGTTTGTATTGTCTTATGTAGCATCCACATATCCTCCCAGGGGGTATTTGTGTGTCACGCATGCATGTCCGTCTTCTTTGTTATTCAATTATCTGATTTCCAACACTGACAAACACATATAAAACCTCAAGAAACATAAAATTAAGATTCAAATCATGCTCCAAACCACACAAACACTTATAATATAAACAAACACTCACATTAGCAAAATTCTAAGCCTATATATATAGTAATCATCTAATAAATACCTAAAAAAATACACTAAAACTCCTATCAAAACATAGTATAAATTGTAGCTATCATCATCCCCACACCTAACATTTGCTTGTCCACAAGAAAAGACAAAAACACAAAACACACAAGCACATATTCATGCAACATGCAATAATGGTTCAATGGCACTAAATATTATGGAATCAATTTAACCATAAACATCAATCATTCAAATTGTGCCCACATACTAACTTATTTCTTTTATGTTTAAGAACTTTGAATTGAATATAGATATTAATCAAAATATTATCACCTTATTTATACACTTAAGGCACTTATACACATGCATTTATAATTAGTAATCAATCAAAAATGAAACTATCACTAAGTATCCCTTCATGAAAACTTTTGCAAATTTCAAAGACCAGTAGATTTTATTTATCAAAACACCATTTTTTTTTTAATTTTTCTTTAACGTTAACCAAGTATTTTAATGCGAACACCTTGTCATGAATGTCCGCCGGTTACTTAACTAAGCCACATTTTTATTATATAGCTTGGTTGGAATGTCATTCTAGCCTTTTAATGTAAGGACAAATATTTTGTCGTGAATGCCCCTAGTTACTCAGCTATATCACATAGTCAACTGGCTACTAGCTCTATTCTTAACCTAAATGTTTTTTTTTAAAAGGGCCAACTGAATAGTTATTTATTTAACACTTACGTTTTCTTTTCTTTTCTTTAATTTCTTAGCCTATCTCATTTCTTTTTAGTCAATTATTCTCTTGAAAGGTTGCTAGTAATGCTAACCAATTCAGTTGAATCCTAATTGTAAATGTATACAACAATTTCCTAAGGTGAACAAAATAGGTTCCATATCTTAATTAACATGCATATTAAACTAAAGATACTTAAAACATAAAATTCACAAGTCCGTATGCCTTTACAAATTAAATAGCCATGATCAAAGCTAAACTAATTCCATCAAATTCTTACCATTGACACATTCACACAATTCATACATATGCAACAAAATGTTTAGAAAATGTCAACCTAATTTAAAATTCAACATAATATGATATGCAAAATTAACACACATGACATGCTAATGCTTAAACCTCCCCAAACTTAGACAATACATTTTCCTCTATGTGTGGAAACAAACAACACATATTTAAAATAAAAATGACAAGAAATTACAAAAAAGGGGTTAAAAGCATGAAACCACTTATAGAGATTGAGGTGGTGATGGTGCTGAAGAGGGAATGTGTAGCGAAGTACTTGTAAATCTTCTTGATATCACTTCATCGTCGTTGCTATTCTTGTGCCATCTCCTTCAGAATTTTGTTATTATTGGAGATGAAATTGAAGACTTTCTCCCAACCTTCCTCCTCATCTTCTTGCGTGTCTTCATATTTGTTTTGAAACTAATATCTCAGAGTTCCATGCGATGGACCATCAAAATTTCAGCAAATCATAAGTGAGTGTGGATTAAAAAATCAGAAAAAACAATAGTTAGTCCTTCAACATCAACACCACAGTAAACAACAAAGGCAGTAACAATATATCCTATGCCAAGATAACTAGTTTGCCTTTTAAGAGCAGTAGCTACAAATTGAAAAATATGGGTGATTGTACTAACTATTACATTATTGTCCATTCACCATAAAAGAATATTTCTTTGACATAACATTTGTTACTAATCGAGTAGGCAAGTTTTACAATTTCTTATCCCTCAATATACTGCAAGTACATGGGTCGTGAATGTAGTATATGAGGCGTCGATCCCTAAAGGAGTTAGTGAACTAATTGAATTCTAAGTTGTCTAAGGCCTAAAGGATAACTACAATGAAATGGAAAATTAAACAGAAAAGTAAAGAATCAAATATGGATTGATTGAAAATGAAATTGTAAAATCAAAACAAAGAAATCAAAATTGAGCATCACCAATGAACAATCAAAAATCACACATGGAAGATTAGTTGATGATCGTGGTTTTCCAATGTGTATAAGTTCTAATGATTAACCTCGGTAACCCGCAAGTGCACGGGTCGTCGGTATAGTACCTAAGGTGTCAATCCCACGGGGAGGGATAATCTAGTCCTAATTCTAAGGCCAACACAATTCGTTGTAATTCAAAATGTAACAAAATTAAGGCAATAATTTAATTCAATCATGCAACTTAATTCCAAGAATCAATTACGAAAATATTAACAAAGTAGCAGTTGCAACAAACACTCAAGAATCAACCTAAAGAAGCTATCAATTGAGAGAAAGGGAAAATTTTACCTATCTTTAATGCTAACCTAATTGATTATGAATTATTGGATTATTAGTCCTAAACGATCCTAGGGTTAATTATTCTCTCTCGAGTTATAACAATTAACCCTAAATTATAAACCCTAATCAGATTATTGAAAATTGCAATCTCTAAATTAACAATTAGATCTCAAGTTGGCTAATAAACTATCGAGAACCTATATAAGATCTCTCTTCACACAATTACCGATTTGATTAATTTCTTGTTCTTATTAAATCACCTAACTCTCGTTAGCCCAATTTAAATATTTTTCATTTGATTCGACCTCTCAGTCTATTACTGAATTATGCCATCACAAAAATCAATCAAAATAAATCCAGTAAACATAAGCAATCATATTTTATTAAATCAAAGATAAAAAACCCAAAGGTGAGTATAGAATATCTCAACATCACAATCCTATCATCAAACTATTATTCCCAATTCTATACAATAATAAAAATAGAAAATAAAAGGAAATATGATTCTAAACAGAGACGGGAGGCAGCGACGTCAGAAAACTCCAAATCTGAGAAGTATGTCGATGTTAGCTTCTTCTCCATTTCTCTCTTCCTTCTTTTTTTTTCTCAATCTCTCAACAATTCTGTTTGGGGTTTCTCTCTAAATTGGATGATGCAAAAGCTTTTTCTTTCTGTTCTTGTTGTTCTATTTATGTTCTTTTATGTTTAGGGCTGAACTAGGGTTTCTCGGGAGTCTGAATGGTCCAAAAAATCCCTTGAAACGTGAAGTTTGGAAGTCTCCGCGCATCTATCAGTGCTTCTATCACGATCGTGGCCTATTGTTGTTTCAGCCCGAATGTCTTTGAAACTTCTCCGTTCTTCGATGTTGACCCTGAAACATTAACAAACACATCAAGGTACCTCAAAAACATAATATTTAAGCTCAAAGACTTGTACTAACCCATAAAACACTTAAAACACAAATAATTAACAAATTAGCAGAATTCTAACCTAAACACATACTAATTGATTGAATTAATAGATGAACACATATCAAACCATGCCCTAAAACATGATGCAATTAACACTTATCAGCTGATTATGAGAAGGTGGATTTATCCTATCATCAAATGCCAATATGATTATTTTTATGTTAATACGGTATCAATTCTTGACTTTTGAAGGGTGGATTACTTTCTCTCGAGTTATAACCATTAAACCCTAAATCATAACCTGTAATTGAATCACATAATTTACAATCTTTCAATTAACAAACAAGCCCGCACATCTAATTAGATCTTAAACTGTCTGGTAGACTATTGGGTCCTCACACGAGATCTCTTTTGGTATAAATTACTGGTTTGATTGTTTGCGTGATCTATTAGATTGTTTAACTCTCATTACCCAAGCTAATTGTTTTACTATCAGTTCACTCTCTTGATTTTTTTCCAAAGCATGCAAATATAATAAATAATCACAATGCCCAATGTATCAACATCAAAAGAAATCACAATAACATTGATTCAAGAACAAATCCCTAAAGGAGTTTAGAACATCATCATCAAACCCAAATCAATCACTATCAAAGCCATCTCATACATTCAAAAGAAAGAATAACAAAGATGAAATGAAAATGTCACTTGGAAGGGTCGGGATGGATCGAGAAGATAGCAGCAACAATAACCCTTCTTCCCTCTTCCTTTCTCCTCTTCTTCTCCTTCCTTAGATCTTTCCCAATGTAGTAAATGGAGGCATACAAAAATTAGGTTCCCCCTCTTCTATTTATAGTAATTTCTATTTCGGGCCCTAAAAGTTTGAAATGTCCTCAAAAAGATTAGTTTTAGAAGTGGGTCTATGTATACTGTTGAGTAGGCCACGATTGTGGCCTTAAAAATGCTCTCTTTCACAATTGTGGCAGACTAGGCCACGATCATGGCCCTAGGTTTTCTTTTGGGCTTCCTCCGAATCTCCTCCGTTCTTCAATATCTGCTCTCAAATATTAATAAATACATTAAGGCACCTCAAATACACAAAATTGAAGCTTAATAGTTTACTCTAACCCACATAACACTCAAAACACAAATATATAACCAACTAACACAATTCTAATTCTAAATATGCACGAATCAATTAATTAATAACTAAAAACATACTAAAATGTCTATTAAAACATCATGCAACCTACAACTATCACATCCCCAAACTTGAAAATTTTCTTGTCCTCAAGAAAAACAAAACAATCAAAACACAAACACACCAAACAACAGCTCACACATATGCAATAACGGTATAATGGCCTAAATAAATTTAACTAAAAACATAATCATTCAAGTTGTTCTAACTTATTAACCTATGAAATCTGTGTCTAGGTACTTCAAACTAAACATACATATTAATCAAGACCTTAATGTCAAATTCATTCACCCGCATCACTTGCACACACAAATGAATAATTATTCGGTCATTCAAAATTATAACTATCCCTATGTAGCTTTTCATGAAAATTTAAGTTATTCATAAAGATCGGTAGGATTTATAAAAACACACACTATTTTTGTTAATTATCATTAACATGAACCTAACGTTTTAATGCGAAGGTAAACAACTTGGTTGGAATGTCATTATAACCTTTTGATGTGAAGATAAACATTTGTGATGAATGTCCCCTAGTTACTAAGCTAGATCACATTTTCAACTGGTTACTAGCTCTATTCATAACCCAATTTGTTTAAAAAATGGCTAGTAGAATAGATTTACTAAACAAAAAAACACATTTTATATTTTATATTTTCTTGCCTACCTCATTTCTTTAGCTAATAGTTCTCATGAAAAGATACTAACGATGTTACTTGTTCGATTAACCTAAAATTATTAATAAATGTGACAAAATCTTAGGGTGAACAAACTAACATCATATCCTAATTAACACGCACATTTAACCAAAGCAACCTAAAAGACTATGTACAAAGCTAAATTGATTCCGTTAAGTCCTATCCATTGACACATTTACACGAATTAAATCATGTAAACCTAAACAAAACTAACATATAATATGCAAAATTCACACTCGAAATGAAACATATAATGCACATAACGCAACCCTCCCCACACTTGGACAACACGTTGCCCTCAATGTGAGAAGGAAAAATGACATACAAGGTGGGAATTAAAATTAAAATAAGACAAAAACTTAAGAAAAAATAAAGACTGAAATGAAAAGATAAGGGTCAGAGCATAATAACCTATTATGGCGATTGACGTGGCGATGGTTGTTGTGTCTAGTTTCTATTACTTTCAGTTGCCTTCATATCTTGATTTTGGTTACAAATTTTTGTGTTTTGATCCAAATGTGAGATAAATTGAGTGAAAATGGTGTAAATATTGCATAAATTTTAATTGGATTATTTTTTAATTTTGCATGAAGGTTGAAGAGAAAGTCATGTAAATTTTGCATGAAAATAGAAATAGAAAAGGAAGAAAAGTGGTGACATATCAAGTCACCACTGTGACTGACTCATGGTGGTGACTTAACTTGTCACCATTGTGACAAGTGCCCTCACGGGGTGACTTGTCACCCCTGTGACTATTCCTTTGCATTGACTTAAGTCTGACATGTGCAAGTTGAGGATATAACAACCCTGTAACCCTAAACCTAGACTTGTGCTATAAATGGAAAAGGAATGAGAGGTAACGGGGGGCTGAACCGAAAGGGTTAGATACACACTCATTCAGCTGGAACAAAAGGAGATAGAGAGAATTGTGGAGGCAGAGATGCAAAGAGCTTCAGCTGAGAAGAAGGAAGGAGAAGAATAGTAGAAAGGGGTAGGTAGCATAAGTAGTCGGACGTTTTGGGTGAACATCAACTAAAAGTAAAGGGCAAGAGCTAATATGGAAAGGTTGAGGGTGGCAGGGGTAACTTCCTCACCTACTATTTTTTTCTCTTTCTGTTTACTATTTCTTGTTATTTTGCTACATTTACTCCTTTGTTATAAACTCATGCCCTTTTTTGCTTATCTGACCCATACTCTGTTAGCTTTTAATAGTTTATTTGGGTTATTTACTTGGTTTATTGCTTTAATACTTCTCTTATACTGATCAAGATGGGATTGAGGTGTTCAAAGATTATGAATCTTGGGATTTCTATGATGGGATGATCTCTTTTCTTCAAGATCAATGTAGCTATTTTAGTCAAATATGCATGATTGAGGGATTGTGCTATTGTCTTATGTTTAGCATAGTTTTTAAACTGAATAGATGTAGTAACATGATCAAACTTTGCATCATTTTGGTATTTAACAAAGGACCGAGTGGAGAAGATTATATGGAACAAAAACCTATAGATGCTTAGGTTAAAAATTAGAAATATATTAAGTGGTAATTAGTAGTCGGGTTTCTATAATTAATTCGGATAATAACTTGTTGAATACGAAAGCTATACTAGTTTATTATCTGAGTTGATTTAAAACCTAGCTGTTAATTTTAGTAAGACAACTAACCATTCATTTTCCTTAATCATGCATAGGAGATTAAAGTAATGAAATTAATTCTCAAGAGTTTTTCAAATCGATTTCTATCCATTTTTTGCTTCCGGTTTAATCAGTTTATTGTTTAGTTCAATTGCATGATTTGCTTTAAAGTCTTTTACTCAGCAAATCAGGACAGTGATTTTAGGATTAAATTTATTTTGGATTTTGTTCAAAATTAATTTAAGCGAACCAATTTCACCTTTGTGGGAGACGACCTTGGCAATCACTACAACTACCTCATATACTTGCGAGTAGGATGGATAAGGTAATTTTTAGAACTTTTGGGCACAACAAGTTTTTGGCACCGTTGCTAGGGAGGTGTTTAGTGTTTTGAACGTGAATTAATGTTGATTGTTTTTGTTTTCTTAAGTGATTTTTATTGTTTATGATTGTTCATGCGTGCATGTTTTATTGTGTTATTTTGTTAACACGTTTTGTAATTTCTATTAATAATTAAGTGCTTGTTGTAGCTAGTTTGAGATAGGTAGGAGAACTTTTGATAGTGAACCTGTCCCTTTTATTGATAACATACATCAAAGATGAAGACCTCAAGGGGACTCTAAAGATGATAGCGGGTAACCCAAATGTGAATATTAAGTGAATAACCACAATATGGGTGAAAGGTAGTTGGTGATGAAGGATTACACCAGACTAGTGATTAGTATAGCGACATGGTGTACATATTTGGGAGAGGCAGCTAGAAATTAAGAATTGAAGAGCATCCATTTCAACATGCTTCCATCTTTCTATGGGGTTCCCAACGATGACCCTTTAGCTTTAAATTTCATTTGGGAATTCTATACCACTCTCAAATAATTCCCTTTGGATGGCCTAAATCCATCAACTCAGGATGAGGTGCTTCTCATACACATTGAAGGGTTGGGCCAAGGCGTGGCTAATGGCCCTTCTACCTAATTCATTAATTACATGGGACGACGTATATAACAAATTCATGGGAAAATTTTATTACCATTAAAAGACATCCTAGTTACACATCAAGATAGCTACCTTCACTCAAATGGAGGGAGAACCATTCCAAAAGGACTGGGAACACTTTAAGCTCTTACTGATACAATGTCCACATCATCATTTTCTGCTTCACATGCTAAACCAATTCTTTTACGATGGGTTGATGCAGCAGTGCCAATACACGGTGGACAATGTGGCAGGAGTTGTAGGAGAGAGGACGGTTGAAGAAACGTATGAAAATTTTAAAATGTTGGGGGAAAATTCTCAGCAAAAGAGTTGTAGTTCATAGAGTGAGCTCGAATGAAGAATTGATTATGTAGTTAGCTGAGTTAACAAGGCATGTAAAGATGCTAACGATGAGACTACCCTAGAATGTTCCAAATCAATAAGTTTGTGGTATATGTAGAACTTGTGGTCATGAAGAGAATGTTTGTGCGCATTCTTATGAACCTTTTGTAAGTGTAAGTCGACTTGTACACTGCGGTAAGTCGACTTACACGCATCCAGTACCGATAAGTCGACTTGTACATTGGGTAAGTCGACTTATGCAAGGACGGTACT
>JANKOD010000006.1:13877849-13888062 GCA_026284645.1 Erythroxylum acuminatum | reverse complement strand
TCATACATAGATTCATCTTCTCTCGGTAGGAAGGAATGCACTTCACCCCTCAGTTGTGCGGTCTTTCCTGGGGGAAAGTACTGCGTTAGGAAAGCTTGGGATAACTCTTGCCACGTAGTTATAGATCCTGGAGGTAGAGAGTAGAGCCATTCACTTGCACGATCCCTCAAGGAAAAAGGAAATAATCTGAGGCGAATTGCATCGTCAGGTATCCCATTACACTTCAACATGCTACATATTTGAATGAACTTCTCCAAATGAACGTGGGGATTTTCCGAAGGGCTGCCTCCAAATTGGGACTGTTGGACCATTTGCACAAATCCGGTCTTCAATTCAAAATTATTAGCCGTAACTGGAGGTATCGTGATGCTCGATTGGTAGTCCTCGAAATTCGGTATTACACGGTCCCTCATCGTTCTCTGATTTTGCCCACCATTCTGCATTTGTTCTGCCATTGCTTGTTCACTTGTAGTATCAGCAGGTTCGGTTTCTATTCGCCGATTACTCTGCACAGATTGTGCTCTTTGTTGTCTCGTAGCTTTTCGAAGCGCCTTAGCGGTCTTTTCAATTTCAGGGTCAAATAGCAAGTTTTCTGCACTATGAGACTGGCTCATATACAGAAAGAATCACTTGCAAATCGAAAATCAAAAAGATCTCCGAGTGAAGAAATAAGCTACGAGAAAGAAAGAGAAAAAAAATGCCTAAATTAACCAAACAATTGTTCGCCTAATATTGTTCGAAGGAAAAGCAATACGGAGACAATAAGTTGTGCCCTTCCAGCTCTAGAGAGATTCTTAGAACTCCAAGAAGCAATCACGAGATTAATCCCGACCAAAAAAATTTTCATTTTTTGAAAAAGATATCATTTTAAATAAAACAAAATCGTTATCAGACCTAAGCAATCCAAGCCCGAGCTCAAAAGTCTTCGGACCCTTTTGTCATCCTCAGTGGTCCATTTACGTCAAAATCTAGCTCTAGATTACATCGTACTTGCAAAGAAAGTTCTTGCTTTAGTCAGATACTCTGCCGTTTCAAAATTTTCATCTCCATCCCATACATACCTAAATTCTTTGTTGGGTTAAAATGTTTTGCTTTATCTTGGTATTTAGTCAATCTTTCTTTGTTTTTGTTCTGTAAGTTTTAAAAAACTCAATCTCAAATTGGACGGCACTCATGTTGTTTCCGTGACACTGTTCTAGGTGTGATACGAAACTTTCCTCCACTGGAAGTGGGATCTGTTTCTAAAAGATGTTCTCGAATATGGCTTCTGGTCAAAGAGGTAATTTGATTCTTTCATCTGTTTCTCTGATTCTCACCTCTATGCTTGAACAAGAAAAAGTTTCTTCAATCTGATCTTATTCGTTTTTTCTATAAACAGGTAAAGCTGTTGTGATTATGGGTGTCTCTGGAGCTGGGAAATCGTATGTTTTTTCATCCACTGCTTTCTCACACAACTTTATTATATGGGGTTTTTGTGACGTTCACTTCCCATTAGCTTTTATCCTTGGGTAAATCTTCATTACTCGTGCAGAAGGAAAGAAGAAACCTTTCATCCCGATTTCTTGCTTTTCTTTTTAAGGGGGTTCCCAAGAAATAAGTTCTTTACTCGACGAAAGCTAATCTATAGCTTCGTCTGGAATTGGGAATTTCTGTCCATAATCCTATGGCTTTGGTCTAATTGTATGAGTATCAACTGTTTGTTATTCACCAATGGAATTTTGAACAAAAAACAATAGTAACTTGAAAGCGTTACTGTATTAAGTAATCTCCGGAAAAGAACAAGTTCTATTGTACACACCACCACCAAAAGCGTCAGCAGCTCACACTTTATTCCTATGATATCATTGATCTTCCACCACCAAAAGTCAAGAACAAGTTTATTTAGTGTTTTTTGTCAGGAAAAGAGTACTTTCATTACATCTCCAATATTTGAATTCAACGAGACCACAATAACTCATTTCACTGCAAAATTATGAAGCATTGGATTCAAAAGTTGACAGCTATCCCTACTGGTGTCTGCCTTTGGATAATCATTTGCAGTGAAGCAGGGGAAGATGACAGTAACCTAGATATATCCTTAAAGGCTGTTGTGTCCAAATCTGCACAAGCATTTTCTTCTTTTAATAACTACTACTAATGATCCCTTTTTATCCCTTTTTAGCAATCATTTGCTCTGACTAATGTTGCATAATCATTTGCAACCTTTGTTTTACACTGATAGGAGAATAGAACCACCAGAGACATGAGATGCCCACTTGCTCCCTGTGAAATGAAATTGACATTGCGAGCCATTGTCATTAGCTTCAAGATTCACTTAAAAAATAGTCTCATGGCAGAATTACCCGTGTTGCCCTTTTAACAGTATCGAGCTTTTCTTAGAAAAACATTTTCAATATATTAGGGATATCTATGTATTGATTCAAGAAGTGCAACAGGACTACGGGTGAGATTCTGGCCAATGTCTTCAATTGTGACTTTATTGACGCTGATGATTTCCACCCGCAATCGAACAAAGGTTTACTGCTGCCAAATGCATTGCTTACGATGAAATCTTCCTGTTTTTCTTAATTTGATTAATGGCATTATTTTATGATTTACATAGAAAAGATGCGTCAAGGTATTCCTCTGTCAGAGGAAGACAGGATACCATGGCTTGAAGTCGTACGTGGTGCTTTAATGGAGGTCTTGGCCAGTGGAAAAACTGGAGTGCTTGCTTGTTCCTCTCTGCAGAAGCAATATCGAGAAATTCTTAGGTCTGCAGATCCTAATTATCAATATGGAAGCTATGCCAGTTCAGTCATGTTTGTTCTGCTGGATGCCAATGTTGAGGTGCTTTTGGAGAGACTAAACAGAAGAGCTGCAGAAGGCAAACACTTTATGCCAGCCAATCTTTTGCAGTCTCAGTTGGAGTTACTTCAGATTGATGAATGTGAAGGAATATTAAAAGTAGACGCAACACTAAACCCTCAAGAAATTGTAAAGACCATACAAGAATTCCTGTCACGATCTTTATGAAAATGCCTTAGGGATGTGCTGGTGGGGGCAATGTTTGGAATATGTTTTTTAATGCAATTTCAGGAACTCTAGTTTACCAGAGTAAGTTTACGTGGCTTCCCAGAGTAATTTTTGTATGGGGAAAGAAAATAAAATGCAACGAAGACAACATTTTACGTGGTTCGTCACACAAATAGTGACTACATCCACGGGTGATAGTTTACGTTTCCATTATGTCGTGATCATTATAAAATACACAGCTTTTTCTCCCATGTTGTGGGAGACAGGAGGATACACAATTAGCTTTTTCTGAGGTTCATCATCCACCTTGCGTAAATTGAATTGAATTTCCATACTTAAGAGCTCCAACTGTGAAAATGCATAAGGAAACGAAGAGTCAGTTATGAGGCAAGTTATAAAGAAGTTGATGCGTAATTTTTGTGCATTACCTTTTGGCAGTTACGAATATGAAAGCTCTTCCTTCAATCATCGGATACGATTCACATGGGAAAATGGCTCATTGGCTGCTTTTGGAGCTGCTTTAGCTACTTCTGGAACACCAAAAACATTCCAGAATCGCAATGTTTCATCCCCTGCTGCTGATGCCACTGTGCAACCATCTGGACTCTGGGCCATGAAGAGTACTCTAGAGGTATGGCCAGTGAGCTCTGCTGCTTTCACCATAGATGGATATTTCCACAAAGTGAGCTGATTTTGAGTGAATCCATGAGAGCTAAGCAGTTCCCTCTCATTCTTGTTCCAAAGGAGAGCACAGACTTGGGAACCAGTGTCTACCGAGTTCAAGCAGGCACCTGTGTGGGTATTCCAGAACTTAATAGTGCGATCGCCTCCTCCTCCTCCAGAGGCCAATAAGTTCCCTTGGAATGGGCACCAAGCCAGAGCTTTTACGGCAGAAGTATGGTCATCAAGCCTGTGGAGCCATTGTGTGGCGGATTGTGAGGATGCCACAGACCTATCCCATATATGCAGGAGATTATCGTTGCCTCCACTTGCTAACTGTTGGCCTGAAGCCGACCATTTAAGTCCACACACCTCTTGCTGGTGCCCTCTATATGTTTCAACAATGTGTGATCTTATTCTTACATCGTTGTTAATGATCTGACCGTCAAATCCTCCGGTTGTAAGAATGTGGTTGTTCCAGGCCATCGAACCAACCCGTGATCTGTGGCCACCACTCAATGTCCTTAGCTGTAGAACGTTCGAAATTAGACAAAATACTTGAAAGACCAAACAAAATGCTGATGCGCAGTTGAAGGTAATAATAAACCTGTCTATTAGCAGTAGAATCCCATAACTGTACTTGAGAATTGTTCAAGCCAATGGCAATGTGTCGTCCATCAGGCGCCCAGTTAACACTGGTAACAGGGCCATTCTCATCTTCAATCGTGACAAGTTCTGAGGTTGAACCATTGGACGCATCCCACAAGTATACCGTGCTTCCAAGAGCAATGGCAAGAACATTGCTGGTGCCCCAATCCAACAAGTTCAGGTAGAAGTCATCCAAAAGGTCAGGAGCATCCAGCGTCCTCTCGGAAGTCTGTGTAAGCGATATATACATGTTCAACTAATTAGAAGAGAAAAAAAGCAAACTTATAAGATGAGATAAATAAAAAGAAGGGATTACATACCTGAGGAATGTATCTTCGGGACTTGCTGAGTTTAGGCTGAGGGTTGAAAGAGGATATGTGTTCTTGTGGGATCAATTCAACGGGAGCAGGAGGCTTATTTTTAAACGCTAGAATGCGAGTCTTGTTTAGGTTCAAGGTTTCTGCCAGTTTTTTCCTGTAGGCCTCTCTTGAGGGTGAGATTACAGCCGGGTTTTCTTTGTCATTTTTCCCTTCGGTGAGCATGTAACGAGCATAATCCCAATCAATCGCTGACCGATTCGGTATGAATCTATCCAACTGTTTCAAATATTAAATGCATTAATTCCCACTATATCCAATCAAACAACCCCAAGAAGAACATTATTCTTCTTCTCTTACATTTTCTTTAGAATTCCTTCTCTGGAGAAGCTGTTCTTGGAGAGGAAATCGAGGTTGGTCCTTATTCACAGATCCTGCATCCATCATTAACTAACACAACAAAAGCAAACCAATATACTAACTATGCAAGAAAATAAAACAAATAAGTGAAACAAAACAACTGGATGTATATAGAGATATATATAAAAAGCCCTGCCAAACACAAAATAAAAGAATCCCAGGAAGATTTTTATTAACGCAGGCGTGTGTTCGCGGGATTATGGCGAGTGAACCAGAAGAAGATGAAGCAGTGAGAAAAACGCGATCGCAGCGATTGTTTCGTTGAGATTTGAATTTGTGATATTTGCTTTTATACTAGATGAAAAGCAACGGCTACTACTAATTTTGGGCTGCAACGGCTAGTTTCCTAAATATCCGTTGAAATTTTATTTGACTAAATTGTCCTCCGTACAACTCATACGCACAGCCCTACCCTAGTTTACTATTACTGAAAGCAGCTTTTAGGTGCCACGAAATACACGTGTCCACATAAAATTTACTTAAAACGTCTAAAGTTTAGATTTAAGCATTTACTTGATACCGGAAATATTATTTCTTATTCTCATTTTCAGAGAGTATTTTCATCTTGTTCCTATTTTTAAGGGTGTTTTTGGTAGGTCAAAATAAAAAAGTAACGACACCAAATTGATATAAAATATCTATTCAATTACATATTGTATGCCGACTCTGAAAAAAAAAGGGGTTATTGATTTTTGATAGATGCATAATTGATCATAATTTTACCTCATATTTGATGCGTTTTAGCTTGATATTTGATACTTCTACGTATATTTGGTATCTAATTCTCTCCAAGTATATTTACAGAGCATAATTCCCCTCATAGACCAATTCAGATAAGATCATAGCAAAAATTAAAGATTTGAAGTGCAGAAAGGATGCATGGTAGTGCACTTCCACGAGCCCGTGCCTCTTCACAATTCTTGTAATTTTTTGTTATGCACGATCTAATGCACGACATCTCCCATAATCTTAAATTTTGTTATAAAGAGACATTTTGGAAGGTGAAAGTGGGAGGCAGTCAGTATCGAAAGCAGACGTGGGGAGGTGATTCCAAACGTGGAACTCATTCTCCATGTGCAATTTTGAGCCAGAGAAGTGGAGAGCACGAAGAAATCATCGAAAGATCGACTAAAATACAATACCAAGCCTCTGCATTACGAGAATATTCGATAGAAGACAATTAGGTATATTTAAATTATGAACTCATTATTTTCAATTTATTTTTCTTTTGGTTTATGTTTGATTTCTTGTTTGATAATGTATAACTAAACATTTAGTTAGTATTTAGGCTAGATGAACCTTATGTTAATACTTTGATATGATTTAATTCTTTTATGAATGCAATTGGTGTGATTGTTATATTGGATCTAATTACATGTTTTATTTATAATATGATTTTTTACGTAGAGATTGAGAAATCCTAATAGTTCTACCATAATTGGAAGGAGTTGATTATAATCCTCTAGATAAGATGACATAAATTTTCTAGATTATGGTCAAACAATTTAGAGGGAATCATAAATTGGTAAAACTATGCGTTAAAAGACACGGTCTGTGTGATTTTACACGGGTAGACCGTTTATTTCCCCCAAACACCTGCAAATACCAAAAACAAAGGAGCAGTATTAGATTCACAAAAACTATGGATAATTCAACATCATTTAATACAAAAACGATGACAAAATAGAGTTAACGCATATCAAGAGCAACAACTTATCAAGCTTCTTATTAATTCAAATAAAAAACATAATAGACAAAGCTTCCATCCAAGTGGTGTATTGCTAATCACTACATAATTATTATTCTATAAGTACTATACTAATTCTATGAGTATATAAAGACGGGACAACAAATTAAAGCTATGTGGTCAATACAATGTTCTTCACAGTTGCAAATCACGTGGATCCCATTAGGCTATTCTAGTCACTAACACTCTGAAATCAAATTGAAAATAAAAAGACAGAGCAATTTAAGCTTTGTGGGTTTTTTCACGTGAAGAGCGAAATAATTAGAAGATGGTTTAGAATAAAAATCATTGAAACAGAAGAGAGGTGGGAGCAAGAAACATGCAAGGCATCAAGGAAAATGGATTCACCAATCAACATAATGAAAATGCCCAAAAAAAACAAAACCAAAGTAAAAACGAACCATTTGCATAAACTAAGAACAGAAATCTGTTGCTACCGTGAGTACCCTTATCCTCTTCAAGGTCTTAGGACTAATCTCATATTTCTCCTTTGACTATCACCGGCTGAGAGAAATTAAATTCTAGCTAAAGTCAAACACAGTTTTGGATCCGGTTGGATAAGGGTACTCACGGTAGCAACAGATTTATTATTAGGATGAAATAAATAGAGGTAGAGAAGGTAGATAGAGATACAGGTGTGAAGGTGAAAAACCTTAAATCACTGGAGTACTCAAAGAGCTTTCCTTTGCTTGAGAAGACGATCAGATGAGCTCCTCCTGGGTGGGTGAAACAAAGCAATAATTAATATAACAAAAAAAGGGGAACATAAATTGCAACATAAAGGAGGAAATAGAGATTCAAAAACCCTAACCATAAAAGGAATGGCCCAAATCGCAGAGAAGAGGCAGAGACAAGATGGAATTTTGGTTTAGCTCATAAGAGAGGTTTTTTGTCGCATGTTATAAATGTAAACGACGGAAATTCTGAACATAAAGTCTACCCAAAAAAGCTCAAATAAGGGGCATTTTTGAAAAACTCCAAATTTGAGCTTCTTAAAAAGCTATATTTTAGCTTTCAAAAAGCTATTTATGTTAAAAAAGTGCTTTTGAATTTTACGACCAAACACTCATTTTTCTTAAAAATAGCTTTTGCAGTGGAAAAAAGTACTTTTCCACCCTCCAAAAGCTCAACCAAACAGACACGTAGTAATGCTTGTTGAGTGGTGAAGAGAAGAGCTCAGATGACGTGAAACCTCATCTTTTCCAAACTACATCATAAAGACACACACACACACACGTCATTCCATGTAAGCAACATTAGACTACCAATGAAGTTTATAAAGCTTATGGGCTCTGTTATTACCACTGAGCCAAGTTCGAATGTTTTAAGGCTATTTAATTGTACAATTGATCAAGGTATCAGGGAATATGTGGTGTCTCCATTCACTGAGTATGATATCAAGAGGGTACTATTTAGCTTCCGTCCTTCAAAATCATCTGGACCTAATGGGTTTACTGCACTATTTTTTCAATAGTCATGGGAAGTTACAAGCAAGCTCTTCATTGAGGTTCTACTAGAATTCTTTGCTTCCTCCAAAATGCTTCAAGAAATTAATCATACATACATCTGCTTGATTCTTAAAAAGCAAAATCCTTAGAGGATGAATGAATTTAAACATATATCTTACTGCAATACAATTTAAAAGGTGATCTTCAAACTTCTAGCAGAAAGGCTCAAGGTTGCAATCTTGGGTATCATTAATTCTTCACAAGGGATCATATTCTTCTCATATAAGAATTTTTGAAGGACTACAGCTCAGGAAAAAGTCACAAAAGTTGCTTACTCAAAATTATTTTTTTCAAAGCTTTTAATACGGTTAGTTGGAGGTTTATTTAGATATGCTTTAAAGCTTTGTAGTTACCTCATAGATTTGTTAACTGGATATTGACTTGTATCCAATCTCCCTCTTTGAGTGTGCTTGTGAGTGGAATTCTAACTAAGCCTTTCAACTTTGCCAAGGAGTTTAAATAGGGGGACCCTTTATCTCCTTATTTATTCACTCCTATAATGGAAGGTTTTTCAAGGTTGATAAGCAAGATTATCTCATGTAATAGGAGGTTCCAATTTCACTAAAAATGCAGTATTATCAACCTAACTCATCTAATTTATGCTAATAACCTCTTGCTTCTTTGTGGTATCGATCTTTACTCTATCAATATCTTGATGAATGTCCTGAACATATTTGCGAAGTGGTCAGGTTTAAAGCTCAACATTGAGAAGAGTAGCCTTTACATATTAGCATATGTATGTAATATAGCTAAAGTGAGAAGAGTTGTTGATCTAAATGTTCATTCAACACCTTTTTGCTACTTAGGTGTACCAATCACATCTTCCAAGCCAAAGTATCATGATTGTTTGCCTCTCATCAATGTTTGTAAGAATAAATTTTTGTCTTATGTTGATGGGCTTACTCTCATTATTTGAATCTTAAAAATCTTACATTTAGATTGGGCAGCTTATATTACACTGCCTACGTAGGTTACCAAAGATATAGGAAAAATTATGAAATCATTTTTATGGTTAAGCAACATAAAGAATGCTAAAAATACAAAGATTAAATGGAGTGAGTTTACTACCCTGAAGAAATTTGGAGGACTTGGGATCATTTCCATTACTACCATACAAAAGGTTCTAATGTGCAAAACACTTTGGAGGCTCTAGAGAGATCAACAAGCACTATGGATCCATAGGATCTATAAATACCACCTCAAAAACACCAATCTTTGGCCTCAACTTCCCTTTAAAATAAGAAGGTTAACTCTCTATAGATCTCAAAGAGGAAAGTATTCTACCCAATTTTGTGCTTCTAAAACCCTTCATAACTTGTTTGGCCTCTTATAACAAAGGTTAGGGTTTTTAGGATATACACAATTAGTTACATAAGTGTGTATATAGCAAGGTTTTAAAAACCAGACCGGACCGTCCGGTCCGACCGAAAAAAGTTTGAACCTATCAGTGGTCCAGTTCGGTTTCAATTAATAACCTCTATATACAAAAACCGGTCGATTTAAATTTTTTCGGTCGGACCTAACGGTCTGACTGGTTTTTGAAAGCTTATTTCATAGTTCAACGACTTCTTTCTCCCACCCAACGTGTAGAGCTTCTTGATAGGACGTGCTTTTCCGGATCAGACACTTTTGGTTTCCAACTTATGAGTTCTTTCACCCACATCAAGACTTTTGTGGTTCAAGTAATCAATATTTTTAATTTTAAAAATTTAAAATAATTTCTTATAATTTTTAATATTCTAAAATTTTCATTCTCTTAAATTTTCATTAAAATATAACAGTAAAAATATATGGCATGAACATTATACATAGATTAATCACATATTACTAATATAACAATTCAATTCAACTATTAAACCTGATTCAATTAATTAAACTTAACTAAATTATTATTTATT
>JANKOD010000006.1:13839844-13850523 GCA_026284645.1 Erythroxylum acuminatum | reverse complement strand
TAGTTCCATCTTTCCCCTCTTCTAACTTCAAAATTCATGGACTTCTTTAACAATTCTCACTTAAATGACATTTAAAAAGGGCTAAAAGCCCATTTGATTTACCTAAGCCTTTAAACCATATACTAACTTCCACATGGGCTCTTTCAATTCAACTGGTTTTAAAGTCTAACACTACTTAAAATAGATCACAAATAAAAATTTCTCAACAAATCGCATTTCACTCAATCCCTTCATTTAATAATCATAACCTACACAATAAATTCCTCAATTTAGTCCAACAAATTAAAAAAAAATTATCAAACTAAAATCTCAAAATAATTCAAACATGCTTAATGCGAATCGGGGCCCAACATCCACTTTCTTTGGATCTACTAAAATACCTTCCCCTGATACAATATGCCCAAGAAATCCCATCTCCCTCAGCCAAAATTCACACTTTGAGAACTTCACATATAATTGTCTTTCGCGAAGCATTTGTAGCACAATCCAAAGATGTCTAGCATGCTCCTCTTCATTCTTAGAGTAAATCAGAAGATCATCAATGAAGACCATGATAAACTGATCTAAATAAGGAGGGAACACCTTGTTCATGAAATCCATAAATACCGTAGGTGCATTTGTTAATCCGATTGGCATAACCAAAAATTCATAGTGTCCATACCTCATCTGGAAGGCAATCTTTTGCACATCATTCACATCAATCTTTAATTGACGGTACCCAGACCTCGTATCTATTTTTGAGAATACTGTAGCTCATCTTAACTAATCAAATAAATCATTGACCCTGGGAATTGAATACTTATTCTTGATGGTAACCCTGTTAACTGCCGATAATCAACACATAAGCTAAGTGTTTCATCCTTCTTTTTGACAAACAATACTGGTGCTCCCTATGGTGAATGACTTGATCTGATGAAGCCCTTATCCAACAACTCTTGTAATTGAATCTTCAACTATTTCAATTCTATTGGTGTTGTGCGATATAGTGGTATAGATATTGGTGTTGTCTCCAGGACCAAGTCAATAGTGAAATCAAATTTTCAATCAAGTGGCAATCTAGGTCACTCCTTCAGAAAAACATCGGGGAACTTGTGCACAATAGGGGCATCACTCAATTCAACCCTCTATGTCGAAATGTCAATCACATATGTAAGGAATGCCTGGCATCCCTGACGAATCAACCTCTTAGCCTTGATTACCGATATTAACTAACTCATTAATACTCGTCGGTCACTAGTAAATTTAATCGGGACTCCATCTTGAGGTTCAAACTCTATCTCTTTTTTAAAACAGTCAACCCTAGCGCGATACCTCTCTAACCAGTCAATCCCCAATATCACCTTAAAATTCCAACGATCGAGGGGAATAAGATCTGCCTCTAATACAACATCACCTATCTTTATCTCACAAGCTGTATATACTTCATCACAAGTCACTTACTCTCCAAGAGGAGTGACTATAATGAGAGGGGGATCTAACAACTTCAGGGGATGACAAATATCTGCTAGCTTAGGTCGTAAAGGTGTAACCTAGCGACGACTTCCCATTCCTTATCCAACCATGCTATCACTATAAAATCAAAAAAGAGACAATGTTTAATAAAATAAATCGGGCTAAGCCTAGCTTATCCGATAACCCAACATCCCAAGGAATGTCGAAAGGTACTTTGATCGAGGTCGAAATCATCTGATCATTAAGGACGTCAACTTAATGATCTGAGACTCAACTTCCCCACTAAATACTTTTGACACCCATACTCAACTCCTAAGGCTCATGAACTTTTTGAAAACGGAAATAACACTTTTGAAAATGCAAAACCTTGGCTCTGATACCACCTGTGACATCCCAGATCACCAGTTTACAGATATTGTCCGCTTTGGGCCTTGGCCCAACCAAGCCCTCACGATTTTGCTTTTCCCGAGGCCTTCCCAGGAGGTCACCTATCATAGAACTACTCTCACCCAAGCACATTTAAGCTCAGAGTTCTGATGGGATCCGGTGCATTAGGCCATGGAAAACACATCTGTAAGGGAGACCCTTATAAGGCGTACTTCGTTCCCCTCTCAAACCGATGTGGGATCTCACAATTTAAGCTACAATAAATTTGTGATCAACTTGCAAATTCTACATTAAGAATTGTGTGGGTTTGTTGAAGCCAATTAGGATCCATATTAAATGAGATTTCCTAGATACAGATGTGAGGAGCTATTGGAGATCAAGGGTAACTATACACATATATCACCCTGTAGAATATACCCATATCAATGGTAACGGACTTCGACATAATCTTTATACATTAGTATAATGATACTTCAACAGGGTTAACTTTAGGATCATTAGTGTTATGGCCTATAGGTTAGGAGTGCCCATAGATGAAATGGATCTCATAATGGTAGGAACTCCTATGCCTATGACATTAGAGTTCCTCACTATGAGTAGATAACGAGGTGCTTACTCAGGAGGATTAAACCACAAGACTTAAGAGAACTCCAACCTAACCACCAACACCATTACCATCTACACTAGTAGCTCAACCAACTAATATGGCATATATTGAGGCATATATGAATTAGTTGGGCAATATTATAGAACAAATCATGTAACATATATGAGTGGAGATTCGACCTCCACTAGTATATCCAAAGGAGTTAGCTTTGGGGATAGAGATGGAGCACAAGCCAGAACTAGTATAAGGGGATATAGTCAAACTTAGTAAGCCAAGGGAATTTAACTAGCTTGAGACACTTGCTACAGAGGAGGATGCTACGGATGTTGATATTAGAGAGGTGGAAAGTACTACTACACTAGTTAGAGAGGAGACCATTGTTTCTAATGAAAACATGAGGACAACAATAACCAAGACCTCCATAAGAAGCCCAATGGAGATGATTTCATTTGAAGAATTAGAGGACAAGTGGGCGATAGTACTATAGATGCCATATCTGAAACCACCACCTCCCCAGGACCCTTAAATTGTGTTTGTGTTTTGTATTTTTAGTTTATATGAATATTCTTGATCATATATATCTATATTCACACTATTGATATTATTATTTCATTTGGACTTAATTTATTACCAAATATCCTTTTTAGTCCATTTAGCACATCAATGACATATTTATGGAATATATTCACATCTTAACTTGACCATATGACTCAAAAATTAAGGAAGTTCATGTCCTTTTATTCCTTTACCCTCTTCTCATTTTTAATATTTTCTTGCATATTGGAAACATTAAGGACAATATTTACATGAAGTGTAGGGGATTGAGGACTACATACTTATACAAGTATATTTAAGCTTATCCGTTTTGTCATGATTTTTTCAGTAGGTAGTATTTCTTAAGAAAAAATTTAGCATGCTATTGGAAATAATTCATTATAAATTTTATTGTTTTGGTAAATTGGGTTTCTTATGTAACTAGTTATGAGGGTTGATGAATAAGTGAGTTTGATTTGCATTATGGATTTAGAAAATGAATACAACGATGATCATTATAATATTCTTTGTGTAAGATATATACACATACGTAATTGTAACCTTTTTTGAAAAATTTTATTATTAGAAAAAAATATAGAAATATATAAATAAATCAGCATAATATTCACTTCACTAGCCTTGTACCAAAGAAAAAAAGTTGAAATTAAAAAGTGTTTCTACTAGCCATTTGAGATAGTGGCCTAGTTAAGTAACTAGGGGTACTCATAATAAGGTGTTTACTCTAATAGAAAAAGGTTGTGTTCAAACAAGCTTTTAATGCTCTTAATTATGTTTGCGTTTTATTAATAAAAAGGATGTAAATGTATTTGAAAGTTAAAGTATGTATCTTATTTGTGTTTACTTTTTGCATGCGATTACATTTTGTGACTTAGGTTAAAGTTTGAAGAGTCATAAGTAAATTGACTTAACTTGTGAATTGATGAAAGCATTTGGTTGCATAAAATTTTGATAATCCTTTAGGATTAAATAATTGATGAATAGAATTGATTAATTTTTTATTGGTTAAGCATTTTTTTGGAAGTTTTTTCTAGTTGAGAATGAATAATGAGTTAGTTTTCTTAAGGACAAGCAATTGATTAACTATGGGAGAGTTTGAATTTTTAGCATTATTTTCATAGTATACTTGTGTTTGGATGAATTTGAAGGATTTGATACTTAACTAAAGAAGTTTTGTCATTTTAGGTCATAGTTCTGCCCATATAAGGAAAAAAGCAAATTGGAGAAGAATTGGAGAAAATTAAAGCAATTTTTTGGAAGATTTGGAGAAAAGCCACATAATATAGTAGTGTATATGATCTCATATTAAGGGATGTGTATAAAGGTGGCTACTTATATTTCTTAAACTTATCCTAATGCTCCATATTACCTTTTTGTGAAGAATATGGTGTCGTATATGGTCCCATATACATATCCATTGGCATTGTTATTTTTGAAGAAATTTGTAAAAAGTATACTTAGCTATGCAAAATTGTATTTGGGGTGGTGCTTACTAAAATTTAGGGTTCAAGTTTTTAATGGAGAAAAAAGGTAGAAGAAAAGTTTTTTGACTAAGAAAACATTGAAGAATCAATTTGAAGTTGTTTTGTTTCAATTTTAATCAAGACTTCACCATTATTTGGAGAAAGAAGATGATTTCAATTCTTTTTTGAAGATTTTAATATTCAAGAACATGACTTGTTTTTCTTTTCTTCTTCATTATTTTTATGTTGATATTCTTTATGTGAATAGTCTAAAAAGGTATTAGAATTAGTTAGGAAGAACCTAGAATGTGATATACTCTTATTCATTCTTTGATTTAACCAAATTATAGTTTTCTTACAATTTAATCCATGCTTTTATATTGATTGAATCGAAGGAATGAAAGTAGAAGATTCATTATATGATTCATGCTTTGAGATTTGAAATATGAGATGTATGTTTAGGTCATAACATAAATAAAGAGGGTTGAGTATAAGCTATTTGAGAGAAAGCTGTAAGATTTTCCTAAATAAGGGTAAAATCTATCAAAAGAGATTATATAATGAATTAAAGAATTCTTAGGTTTTCGAGATTCCAAAGTAATTTTGTTTGATTAACCTTTGAATAAGGATTGTATGTCTCGTGGGAAGAATATAGTCTAAGTTAGAAACTCTTACTAGTCTAATAAGCTAGAATAACTCGGTCATCAAAGGTGAAATTGGATATGGTAAAGTCCTAAAGAAATCTGGCCTAAATATAATTAATTCATATTTTGGCATATTCTTGAACAATGCTTTACATTAGTGCTTATATTTGTTATTTATTTTATTTTCCTTATTTTCTCGCCTATAAAGATTGATCTAGCTTGTTAACTTTGTGGATAGTGGGTAGTTAACTAATAATCCTTCAGGATTAACCTATACTCTTCAATGCTAGTCAGAGCTATGTCATGCATTTATGGTAAAAAAAGATTTGGTGAGAATCAAAAGCTTGGTTGTTTTCTAGATTAATATTTGGAGCTTAATTTATGGGAATCAAGTTAAAGCTCAGTCTTAATTTGAGAAAGAAGTAGCCATAGAAGATAGAGCAGCCAAGAGGCTAGGCGGGAGAACTATTACATAGTTTCTTTAACTATTAAGGTAATAGAATTTTAAAACAAGGAAGGACCACAAGAAGAAGTTAGCTAAAATAGGAAGGTTCATATTAGGACACATGGCTTTTTGGAGAGAAGGCAGAGGAAAATCCTAGAGAGAAAGTATTATGTAGCTAACTAATCTTTTTGTTCATTACTTATTTTAATTCATTTTATTTTTAGTACCATTTGCATTTTAAAGTTGTTTCTTTTATTAGATTTTGCTCAAGGTACCAAGTTATTCTAAACATCTAGCATAATGATATTAAACATCGAGAGATAAAAGACTTATAGAAGTTTTTTTAATATTAACGTTTCCCTCCTCTATATCCACTTTTTATTATACCATCTATCTTGCATTTTGCTTATCTTTATTCCATTAAGGAAAATGTATAATTCAATTATAGAGAAGATTACTTTGATTTTTTAAAGCCTATTTCATAAAAAAATTATTCTAACTATAATTAAATTAATAAATGGTAATTGTGGGAAACAAAACAATAGAAGAAAGGTCTTTAGAGGAATTGTTAGAAGTTAGATTCATTGTAAATCAACTAGGTAAAATCAATAGACATATACATTAAAATTGTGTTTAATTTCAAAGATGAAACCATATATATGATTTTAACACAATTGGGTTACTATTGATCTTATCAAATAACTTAGTATTCCATTTTAATAAAAAAATTAAATGAATAAAGCTAGTGTAAATAAATTAATTTCACTAATTTTAACATTAAAAAAGGTCAATGTTAATGTAATGCTAGTATGCATTTAAAATGGTGACCTAATTAGGTAACCAAAGGTATTCAAACAAGTCTCTAATGCTCCATAAAATTACCAAAAACAATTATATTAAACTTTCTCTAATATTAGTTATAAAGTGCTTAAGACTTCAAGCTTTTTACTTATTTTTATTTTATGTTTGAGGTTATTTTATTTCAATTGAGAATTTTTTTTGGAATGTTGATTTAGGAATTAGAGACTTAAATAATTGATGAACAATATAGTTAAGTAGAAGATAGGGAGTTCTAATTACTTTAATTAAAATTTAAACTTTCTTGAAATTGAATCTTATTTAAGTCGAGAGTTATTAAGATTAATTTCTTTAGGACAAAAAAACCTCAAGTTTGGGGGATATTTAATTAACATAATATACATATATTTGACTAGTATTTTTCTTTTTAAAGCCTAAATTACTTTGATTTTCCTAATTTTATATACTTTCAAGTAATTGGGATGATTTTGTGTTTAAATGAGATCTTTTAAGAATTAGAGAAAATTGTAAGTAAAAACATGCATAGATCATAATTTTTGGTTGAACATAGCCTAGAAAACAACATTATGCTACCCCATGTCCCTCTTGAACCACCTGGATATGAATACACAATCTAGATACATGTATCAAGTAGACCATGTGGTTGTGAAAATAATCAAAGAGAACCATGACTTCAGACATGGTCGTGTCGTAGCCTGTGTTGTCTAGTTGTAAAATTGCAAAAGAATTTATAACCTCAAACGTGAGCAAGTCTTAGACTATGTACACCTTTAAAAACACAATAGGAATACACGGTCAAAGAATGTGTATATATTGAACTAAAGTTGTGAAAGTGATTGGTGTTATGCTAAAATAAGTTCTAATAATACCTAGGCTATCTTACTCGCAAGTATACGAGGTAGTTGTAGTTGATTACCTAGGTTTCTCCTACAGAGGTAAAATTGATTAACTCAAATAACCTTGAAAAAAATAAAATAGATGCAATCCTAATCATTATATCCCGATTTTTTGAGTGAAGGCTTTAAAAAAAATCATAAAATTAAAATGAGAAATTAACTAATTTAACTGGAAGCAAAAACGAATAGATTAATTGAATTGGGAAATTCTTGAGAATTAATTTTACTAATTTAATCTTCTATGCATGACTAAGGGGAAATGATTGGATAATTATCCTACTAAAATTACCAATTGGGTTCTAAAATCAATTCAAATAGCAACCTAATCTAACTTTTGTAATCGACAAGTTCATTTCCAAATTAATTATGGAAACCCGACTGATAATTACCACTTAAGTTAACATATTTCTAATTGTTAATCTAAACATCTATAATTTCTCGTTCTATATTAAAATTTTTCTCTCGATCCTTCATTTATTACTAAAATGATGCAAAGTCTGGTCATGTTATTACATCCATTTAGTTCAGAAACTATAAAAACATAAAACAACAACACAGTCCCTTAATCATACACATTTGACTAAAATAACTACATTAATCCTTAAGAAAAAGAGATCAACCCATTATGGAAATAAAAAGATTCGTCATCTTTATATACTTCAATCCCATCTTTATCAGTATAAGAGAAGTATTAACGCAACAAACCAAGTAAATAAGCAAATGAATTATCAAAAGCTACAGAGTAAGAGTCGGTTAAGCTACATAATAATGAGTCTAGTAAAATAACAAAGAAACGATGCGACAAATAAAGAACATAATAAGCAAACAAGGATCGAATGAGGGACTTGCGGTGATCTCCTGCCCCTCTCAAGCTTCCTGCATTAGCTCTCGCTTTCTACTTTTGTTTGGCTCTCACTGAGATGATCAAATGTTCACACTGTTTCCACCTCTATACTGTTTATCTTCTTTACCTCACTTGACTCTTTTTGTTATCTTCTCTCTTCTCCCTTTCTTTTCCTCTCTCTGTTTTGTGTTCCAAAATAAGTCTAGATCTCGATTCTGCACCCTTTTCTATTTATAGCACTAGTCTGGGTTTAAGGTTGTAGGGTTGTTATGCCTTCAAAACCTGCACGTCAGACTTAAAGTGAGTGCAAAAGAGTAGTCACGGGGGGTTACTATGTTTGTCACCTCCGTGAGGGCTGGTCACTACCGTGGCTAAGCTTGTCAGAATGATGACACCTTAATCACCACTTTTCTCTTTTTTTCATGAAAAACTTATATGATCTTTCATTTTTCATGCAAAATTCATAAAACATTCCCTTCAACCTTCATGCAATATTCACAACCACTTTCACTTAATTCATTCAAATTTGGATTAAAAATGTAGGAATTTATAACCAAAATCAAGAAACAAAATCAATAGAAATTACACACAACAATTCCGTCACACTTAAACTATGCTTGTCCTCAAGCAAAATAAAGAATACTAGACTATACAAGAACAAACAATGAAAACAACAATGTTCCCAAAATAATGATCAAAGATATAAAAATGATCATTTCAATAAACACAACCTGAGAACTTGAAACTCATAATACTCTATGAATTGACTATTCTTCACATATTTGGCCAAAATCAACAAGTACTTCAATTCAAAGAACCATCAACAAGTGTGATAGATACTATCTCCACTCTCCATCCTCTTAAGCATTCAACAGTAGGATATATTCACTCATCATTCATTTCATGTAAGGCATCTACCATAAGCTTGCTTACTAATCTAATCTTCCCCACTCATTTCAAACATAAGCTTTAATCTGAAGGTCTTTATTTTGGTTGTAATGGAGCCAGGCTAAAGGTAGGAAAAAGGAAAATCACAGTTGAAAACCATAAAACAAATTGAGCATTTAAAATAATACAAAATAATGAACCATAAAACACTTAATTGATTCCTTTTAAGTTAACAAGATTAACACACCCCTTTGTTTTGTCCCTCCTCTTTCTTTTCATTTTTAGTTATCTTCTCTTCCTTCCTTTATTTCCTTTTTTCTTATTTTTTCTTTTCTTTTACTCTCTTTTTTTCTTTTTATTATTATTATTATTTGTTTAGAACAAGATCAAGTTTAGAAGAGGTAAAATGCAGAGGAGAGATGCAAATTATTACACCCATACTCATTCCTAACTTAAAAACCAAATATCCTATAATTCCCCCACACTTATTCAAGCAATTATTCCCTAAACCCAATCATACCCATTTAAATGCTCAATTCATCCTTATGGTAGGTATGATGAAAAAGTTAAATAATCAAGGTTGAGGCTCACATTTTAGGTTTAAAGAAGAAATGGTTCATGTTAAGCTCAAAGGGGGCCTACTAAGGGTAAAATTATTGTGGACTTTTAAGCAAAAAGGAATATCCTAATTGCCTTCATCATTTCAATGTTTGTGTAAGACTATGTGATCTTGACTAGTATTTGCAAGCAAGTTCTAGAGTTCCTTGATCATGAAAGAACACTCTCAACAAAGAATACTTGAATTTGTGTTAAATATTTCAAAATGGCTCAAATTCTTACAAAATGAAAGTGTCATTCATCTATCACAACAGGCTAATGTCCCTTTAATAGAAATGCAAGTCAATAAGCCTAAGCATACAAGTGTACTCATTCACTCATATTATGCATTTCTAATCCAGATCAAGTTCATTTAATGACCATGCATCTCTAACTATTAAATGGGAAAAAACAAACACACAAGCACAAAAGATAACAAAATTTTTTTAGCTAATACTCCACCATACTTAAATATCACATTATTCCTAATGTGATACAAAAAGTAAAAGGGAGATCTAAGACACAAAATAATATGAACAAGGACAAATATTTAAACTAAAAGACATTAAAATGATAAGCAGTAAAAATAATAAAAAGAAAAGGGATAGAAATAAGATACGGAAGTGTGGGTGGTGGTTACGTCAATGCTGTGTGAAGCATGACAATAAGCATGGCGTACTACATTGAGGAGTGGTGAACAGCTATGAGGAAGACAAATAGAAGACATTGAAAAATAGGCCTATGCACACAAAGCAAACATATTAAGTCGAGTTCCACTAAAAAGGAATAAAAAATAAATAATTGAAAAACAAAATAGAAATTATATGGACTGCCTCCCATTTAGCGCTTCTTTAATGCCTTTTAGTTGGATACCTCAACCGTCATGCTCAAGGTGGATCACTCAAAGTGACCGATTCCACTGTTTTCTTCTCTTCATTGGGATTTTTCTCCAAGAATTTGCCAACCTCTCCCTCTGTAGGAAAATCCCGGGACGGACATCACATGTCGAGGCAGCGGAAAACAAAAATTTTTGTTCCCGGGACTTTCCCGATCCCCAGGATCCAGGTATCGGTATGAAAACCTCA